>WEIS01050401.1:290-25037 GCA_013389965.1 Todus mexicanus | reverse complement strand
CACCACTGCCCCGTGTCCCTCAGCACCACATCTCCACGGCTTGGAAACCCCTCCAGGGATCAGGGGGACTCCAGCCCTGCCCTGGGCAGCCTGGGACACGCCTGGGGAACCCTCGACAGCGCAGAAGAAATTGTTCCCTGTGTCCACGTTTCCCCACGTCCAAGCTCCAGCGTTTAATTCCGCGCCCCCGTGACTCCAGCCCAGGAAGGAGCTCCTGGGAAGGGCCGGACTCCGCCATCAGAATCACGCGGGAGGAACGAAAACAGACGCCTCTTTATTAAAATAACCCCCCCTGTGTCCTTCCTCCAGCCTGCTCCCCGCAGGCTCCCCCTTCACAGCAGCACTTCCGAGTCCTCCACGCCGCCCTCGGCACGCGGCAGCTCCGGCACGAGCGAGGCGCCGGCGGGCAAGGTGCTGGCCTGGCTCCACGCCGAGCCTTCCTCACTCTTCGGCAGCAGCGGGACGTAGGCCTCCTCCTCCTCCTCCTCCTGCTGCTTCTCCCCGGGGCCGCTGAGCTGCTCCTCCAGGACGTACCTCGTCCCCCACGGGTCGTCGTGGTGGATGTCCACGGCCACCAACGCCGCCTCCGCTCCGGGCGAGCAGGGCTCGGAAACGTCCCCGGGCTCCAAGTCAGAGTCCGCTTGGGGAAAGCCCGAGTCCTGGGTGGAATCCGGGCTCTGCTCAGGCAGGCTGGTGTTGATGTAGATGACGTCTCCGGATCCCCTGACGGCGGGCAGGTTTTCCAGCAGCTTCTCCAGGTGGGCCTTCAGCTGGGAGAACGTCGGGCGGGCGGCGGGGTCGGCTCTCCAGCACGCAGACATTATCTCGTACCTGGAAAGCAGAGGGGAGCGTGGTTACCGTGGAGTGAGAACTGTAAAATCATTTAGGGTGGAAAAGACCTTCAAGATCATCGAGTCCAACCGTTCCCCCGGCCCTGCCAGGGCACCACTGCCCCGTGTCCCTCAGCACCACATCTCCACGGCTTGGAAACCCCTCCAGGGATCAGGGGGACTCCAGCCCTGCCCTGGGCAGCCTGGGACACGCCTGGGCAACCCTTGACAGTGGGCAAGAAATTGTTCCTCAGCTCCAACCTCAACCTCCCCTGGCTGGGGCAACTTGAGGCCGGTTTGTCTTGTCCTGGCACTTGTGCCTTGGGAGAAGAGCACGACCCCCCTGCCTCCAAGCTCCCAAATTTCAGGGAGTTGTGGAGAGCCAGAAGGTCTCCCCTGAGCCTCCTTTGCCCCAGGCTCAACACCCCCAGGTCCCTCAGCCGCTCCTCCCCAGCCTCCTGCTCTAGCCCCTTGCCCAGCTCCGTTGCCCTTCTCTGGCCACGCTCCAGCCCCTCCAGGTCCTGCTGGGAGGGAGGGGCCCAAAGCTGAGCCCAGGATGCCAGGGGCGGCCTCCCCCGTGCCCAGGGCAGGGGGACGCTCCCTGCCCTGCTCCCCGAGAAAAACTCAGGAAGAAAACTCGGGAGCAAAGCCCTCGCTGAGCTGCTCAGAGATGTAAAACGTTGCGGCTCCCACCCAGGCAGCTGCCAGAGCCACAGGGCAGCGCCGGCAGAGCCCCCTCCTCGCGGCACTCACAGCTCATCCAGGCAGCCCTCGGGCTTCTTCAGGCGCTGCCCGTGGAAGAGGTACTCGTAGATCTCGTGGTTCTGCACCCCCGGGTAGGGCGTCATCCCTCGGGTGGCGATCTCCCACATGGTAACGCCGAACGCCCACTGCGAGGACAAAGGGAGAGCAGCGCTGAAAGGACGCGCCCAGGAGCGCTCAATGGCTCTTTTCACGGGGAAAAGGGCACGGCCCAGCGTCCGCTGGGCGCTCGCACAATGCCAAGGGCTGTCGCTCGGGTCCTGCCCTCCCCACAACTGGAAACACGAAGCGATGCCAGGGCGGAGGCAGCGGCCCCGCTCCACAAACCCCCTGCGGCCGGCAGGCCAGGCGGGGAAAGGTCAGCGCGGCCGGTTACCGGCAGCTCCCGCTCCTCCGGCTTGGGGCAGGAACAACCACACCCCGGGAGCCTCACCAAGGCCAAGGGCGGCTGGAAAGTGCCCAGTGGGAAAGGACCTGCAGGGGTTGGTGCCAGGGCCTGGAGATGAGCCCCCGCAGGGGCTGGAGCGTGGCCAGAGAAGGGCAACGGAACTGGGCAAGGGGCTAGAGCAGGAGGCTGGGGAGGAGCGGCTGAGGGACCTGGGGGTGTTGAGCCTGGAGCAAAGGAGGCTCAGGGGAGACCTTCTGGCTCTGCACAACTCCCTCAAGTTCATTCAGGAGCTTGGAGCCAGGGGGGTCGGGCTCTGCTGCCAAGGAACAAGTGGAAGCAGCCTCAAGTTGCACCAGGGGAGGTTTATATTGGAGCTAAAGCACAATTTCCCCCTCATAACGGTTCCCCAGGCGTGTCCCAGGCTGCCCAGGGCAGGGGTGGAGTCCCCCTGATCCCTGGAGGGGTTTCCAAGCTGTGGAGATGTGGTGCTGAGGGACACGGGGCAGCGGTGCCCCGGGGCAACGGGTGGACATGATAATCAGGTCTCTTCCAACCCGAACCATTCTACGAAAGCCCGGCAAGGGTGGACGGCTCAAGCCAGGGACGGGTCCCCAGCTCCTGCCGCCTGGCTGCCCGCCCACGGGGACCTACCACGTCGCTCTTGGTGGTGTAGACGCGGTCAGCCAGGGACTCGATGGCGATCCACTTCACCGGCATTTTGGCGATGCGGCCCTGGCGATAGTAATCGCCGCTGTAAATCTTCTTCGACAGGCCGAAGTCTGCCACGCACACCGTCATGTCGTCCCGTAGCCTGCCAGGCAGAGACGGGGATGACGAGACAGAAAAGTTTGAGGTGGCAAATTCTGAAGCAGAACCTGAGGCTGAGCTCCGGGGACCCGCGGGAGGTTCTGCCCGAGGAAGCCACGCGGTGCTGCGCAACCCCAGGGCTTCCCCCGGCGCTCCTCTCGCCGGGACGAAGCAGAGGGGACACAAACTCACATGCAGTTTCGAGCCGCCAAGTCCCTGTGCAGAAAGTGCCGGCTGCTCAGATACTCCATCCCCAGGGCGATGTCCACCATGAACTTCACCAGCGTCTGCAGGGGCACGAACTGGGACGGGAGGGTGCGGCTTAGGCAGCGCAAGCCCTTGGGGAAGCACCTTCCCACGTCCTCAGAGACCAGATCTGTCCCCACAAGAGGCTCAGTGCCGCCGTGCTCCCCGCGCTCCGTACCTGGGGGGCCATCTCCAGGCGCGAGCGGAGCAGGAAGCTGTGCAGGTCACCGTACTTCATGAACGGGAGGATCACCATGGGCTTGGGCACCTGCTGGGAGCTCAGCTCGATGCACACGCCTGGGAAACGCAGACAGGCTGCTCAGCCTCGTGGGCGAGGGCGCCGCGGTCCCCCCCGTGGGATCTGTGGGGACCCGAGCGCTGCCCCGTCCAGAACCTGCCGGAGGGCGAGTGACGGCCCGTACCTAGGAGCTTGATGACATTGGGGTGGTCGAAGTCCTTCATGCACGCCGCTTCGCTCAGGAACTCTTCTATCTCCCTCTGGGAGAAGTTATCCACTGGGGAGCGGAGAAACAAGAGGAGGTTTAAAACCCCGAGAGCTTTAACAGCCCAGGTCACCGCTGCCATCTCCCGTCACGGGCACAGCTCCGGCGTGGGGCAGGGGCAAGGGACCACCAGGATGCCTCTGCCATCCCGGGCTCTCCGAGAGCAGCACCCCTTCCTGACCAGTGCCAGGAGCTGTGGCGGAGCCCCACAGCCCCACAGAACGGTGCCAGGATGCAGGGAGAGCAGCCGAGCCGGGCAGCAGCAAGGGCAGCACCCACCGCCGCGAAGCGCTTCAAGTTCCGCGAGGCCGGGGTGACGACTTACGCTTCATGGTCTTCACAGCCACCTTCTGCGGGGCGCCTTCGGGCTGGCTGAGGCGCCCCTCCATCACCGACCCGAACTCCCCTGCGCCACGGGAAAGGAGCAAGCGCTTTATCCACAGCCCGAAGCACCGCCTGTCGGGCGCCGCTACGTCCCCCAAGATCTGAAATGCTCTAAGGTGGAGACCTCGTCCCCAAATGGCTACGGGGGAGGCTCAGCAGTGGCAGGAGGACGTGAACCTACAACCTCCTTTCTACGACTCCCAGACAGGAGCTTGGAGCCAGGGGGGGGTCGGGCTCTGCTCCCAAGGAACAAGACACAGGACAAGAGGAACTGGGGAGGTTGAGGTTAGAGCTGAGGAACAATTCCTTCCCCACTGTCAAGGGTTGCCCAGGCGTGTCCCAGGCTGCCCAGGGCAGGGGTGGAGTCCCCCTGATCCCTGGAGGGGTTTCCAAGCCGTGGAGATGTGGGGCTGAGGGACACGGGGCAGTGGTGCCCTGGCAGGGCTGGGGGAACGGGTGGACTTGATAATATTAAAGGTCTCTTCCAGCCCAAACGATTTGCTGATTCTAAGCCAGGGGTCGTGGTACTTGGTCATCCTGCCCCACCACATCCCACACCCCGGGGCCTGGAGCTGGGGGATGATGCAGGTGAGAGCAGCAGCCGCTGCCCCGTCAGCCCTTGCCCAGCTCGCCAGCCGCAGCACTCACTCACCTTCCCCCAGGACCTTCCCCAGGCTGAGGGCGTTTCTGTCCACGACCACGTCCTGCAGCTTCTGCTGGAGCTCGCTGCTGACGCCCAGGCTGCCCACTGCGGGAGAGGGGAGCAGGAGCTCAGGCCGGCTCCGAGCTGCTGCGGCGCCCCTGCCAAGCTCCCCGCGGAGCGACGCACCCCGCACTTACGCGTCAGCTCCACGGCTCTCCGGCAGTAGGACTTCTTGGCCGTGTAGTTGACGGCCAGCTCCGAGTCGTTCCTGCTGAAGGCGTTCCTGGGGGGACACAAGCACACCCTGCTGGGCCCCGCGCCGCTGCCTCTCCTCCCGCCAGGGAACCGCCGCTGCAGGGGCGGCGACGGAGGCAACGCGCGGTGCCCCTCATCTCTTTCATCTGCCTCTGACTGGATCGGGTGTTTACAAGGCCCGAGCGGAACCAGCCCCTCGATAAACACGGCTGATGTGTCAGGGCGTGACTCACAGAGAAGTTTGGGGGAGGAAACGGGAATACTCATTTCCTACTCCGAGCGCAGTCTGCGGCGGAAGGAATACGGTGCCCGGATCTACCGCCTCCTAAAGCCATCTCTTCCCTTTCCCCGTGCCCAGCTCCAGCCTGTCCGCGCTCTCCGGTAGCACCTGAACCCGCCAGGATCCTTCAGGGAGCTCCAGACCAGCGCCCCGAAGAAGCGGTGCTGGGCACGCTGCTGGGCGGCGCTGGGCAACCCCTGCGGCGTGGGGCCGGGCGGGGAAACAACCACAGCCGATGCTCGAGTGCTCCCAGGGAGCATCGCAAGGGACGAGCCAGTGAGGAAAGGGATCCTCACGCGTTACCGGTCTCCAAACCGGGCTGGGGGTGAGGCCCCGGGAGGTCAGGGTAGGTGGGACTCCGCAGTGAACTCCCTTACTGAACGCAGCTGCTCTTCTCCAGGCCAGGGGGCACAGGATATTATTCAGAGAGAGGCCGAGGCCCCCCTCCCGTACCGAGTTGCACAAGTTTACTTCCCTTTAAAAATCGGAATAGTGAGCGAAAGGTGAAGCGCTGGGCTCAGGAGGCGAGGGGAAGTACCCGCGCTGCAGTAAAAACGCACTTAGCTCCTCACCGCAGCCATTAAAAAAAAGCCAATTTTGGCAATAATGCTGGTCCTGGATTCAAACCCCTGGTCCCCCAGTCCAGCGTGGGCTGCAGGCCACCCGGGGCACCCGCCGGTGGCCCAGGCACCTCCAGCCAGACCCCCTCCACCGGCTGCTCTCCCCTCGGCTCACCCGTATTTCGTTTCCACGCATCTTTTCTGGATGACCACGGACAAGCAGAGGACCAGCCCCACGGCCACCGTCCCGCAGATGAAGCCCAGGGCTACGATGAAGGAGTCGCCGTTCCCGGAGGCTGGCGAAGAGGGGGCTGAGGTTATTGACCCTGAGAAAACATCCCGTTAATGGAGCCGGCGGAGGAGCCGCCCTGCAGCACCCAGCGACTGCGGCGCCACCTCCACGGGGCTGAAACCAAGCCC
This sequence comes from Todus mexicanus, assembly GCA_013389965.1. Taxonomy (NCBI): domain Eukaryota; kingdom Metazoa; phylum Chordata; class Aves; order Coraciiformes; family Todidae; genus Todus; species Todus mexicanus. The sequence goes on along the minus strand of WEIS01050401.1, from coordinate 18,959 downwards.
GGGAAAGCCCAAAGGGCTGCACGGGTGACGAGGGCATGAGGACGACGGTTGGGCGCGGAGAACGAGTCTCTCCCGGCCACCAAAGCACGCTGAACATGCCAGGCTCTTGGCCAACAGCCTGGCTGATGGAGGATGGAGAGAGGGATGCCAAACGGCTTTGACCAGACCCTGCGTCCTTCCCCATCCTCCTCCTCGGCCAGGGCATCTCCTTACCATGGCCAGGGATGAAGACCTCCACCGGGCTGCTGAAAGGCCCCACTCCCCCCTTGGTGACGGCGGCCACGCGGACGGAGCAGGTGGCGTTGGTGGCCACCACGGGCAGGACGGCCAGGCTGGCGTTGCGCCGGGCTTCGGCAGAGACGTTCTGCTGGAGAGAGGAAGGGAAGAAACGCTTGGGCTGGAGGGAAAACCTGGAGCTTTACTGAGAACTGTCCCCTCGTCAAGCGCCCGCCTCGCCTGGCTTTCAGCGGCGCGGAGGAAACGCAGCAGAAAAGCTATTTACGGAGAATAATGGCCCTGCCGGATGGGATCTGCAAAGGGGCTGAGCAGCGCTTCCCGTCCAAACCTCGTGCCGCGGCAGCGGGACCAGCAGCCTGAGCCAGAAACGAGGCAGGAAAGCGATCTCTCAAAGAAACGGCTGCGTTTTAGGCCCTGGCAGCAACGTGGAGTTTGTCCCCCAGCCTTCATCGCTGTCAGCTCGGCCAGCAGAGGCTCGCGCCCCTCTTCGCCGCCGGCCACAGGTGCCCGTGGCTCGTGCCGGGCAGCCCCACGAGCCTCGGAACCCGCCAAAGAGGATCCACCTCCAACCGCTTTCAGCCGCAGCGCTCCCGGCTCGATCGCTTGAGTCCCCTGCCACAGAAAGTAGATCTTAGGGCAGATATTTTCTGGCTGTGGTTTTCGTGTCAAGCTAATGAAATTTCAGGCTTTACGGGCAAGAGGCTGCGTGCGCCATCCGTGGCACAGACCTTTTCCAGTGGTCGAAACACAAGTGAGTCCTTCCCTGCAAATTCCTCGTCTTCTTCAGCCGAGAAAGTGCCGGCTGCTGCTCTCCACCGACCTCCGGCTGGAAAAGCAACTGCCCAGCGGCGTCCAAACATGTGGCTGGCAGAGTCCGGCTCCTTACCCCGCCTGGACATCACACGGCCGAGGAAAAGCAGCTGCCGGGGGGGCGATTGATGGGCAAGGAGGAAGAAACGAGCCGCTTGGAGGGAACCGGTTTCTCTTCGCGGCCATAAAAAAATCCCCAGAAATGGATGTGAAACACGGCGCGGGGCGTCTGGGCCACCTCCGCTCCCTCCTGCTTCGTGCTGAGCGCGTCGGTCGGCGGAAGGGCCCCCGGGAGCCTTTCCCCAGCGCCAGCCCCGCAGCGCACCACGATTCCTTTGCAGCGCCGAGGGCTCCGCGGAGTCAGCCGAGGACAGAGCCCGGCTGCCGGAGCGCGTGGCGAGCACGAGCGCGCTGGCGAGGCGCACGGCTGTCAAAGTTCAGCGGCCTTTTTATGAGTCTTGCGGGAGCCGAGGGATTCCTTCACGTCCCAGCTCCGGCAGGCTTGGCTTAAACAACAACCGCTGGGTTCAGAATAAAATAAAACCATTTTTCTTTTTGGGGGGGCGGGGAAGCTTTTGAAAGAGTTTTGGAGCTGGCTGCAGAGAAGAAGAGGCCTGCAGGTGGCCCTGCTGCCACACGAATACAGAATCCCACCACCTCTGCCGCGCTGGGGTGAGAAGAACCATAAACCGAGGGTTATCTGGGGGCGTTCCACATCTGGCTCGTCCAGGGCCAAAACTCCAAGACTTCATTTCTGAGAAGCCAAAGCCTCACTTGACAGCGAGCCTGCTGCTCGTGTGCTTCAGGCTGTCTGTCCATGGGCTTGGGAGACCTTCAGGGGTGCGTGGGAGCTCCAGGCGCCCACGGTGCTCCGCAGAAAGGTTACAGCACAGGCTCCAGCCTCTCCATTCCGCGGCAGCCCTCGGAAAAAGCCGTGCCGGGCCCTGCTCTCGGCTGGCTCCCAGATGCTGTTTTGCCCTCCCTAAAACCCGGAGGCTGACAGAATAAATCGGCAGCAAACTCTCTGCTTCCTTCGTCCCGCACTCACGACCCACCAGAGGGGTCCTTTGAACCTGCAGCGCTAACGAGAACAGTTATTGACCGGGAGAGCAAGAGGAAACTTCACCCCGTAACCGCTTGACCGGGGAGATTTATAGCAAACAACATCAGCAACAACAAAAGAGTCTCCCGGGGCTTAGAGGACGGGTCCTGTTTTTTGCTTTCTGCTCGAGACGTGACAAGTATGTCAGCATTTTTTTTTTTCCACGCTAGTCACAAGACCATAACATTGTTTCCCCGAGTTCGCTCGGTCTGGATCCACACACGCTCCTTCTGCAGAGGCACAAAAGGAGAACAGAAAATGCAGCATCCTACAAAAAAATAGGCGGTGAGTCACTTTTTCCACACCGGGTTCAGGCCGTCAAGTGCCTCTCTGTGCTCGCAGCCCGGGACAGAGGAAGAGCAAACCACAGCGCAGAGGCGACAGCTGGACACATCTGCACAGTCGGGGAGAGGCTCCCCAACCACCGGCAGGGATGGGATGGGATGGGCCAGGACTGCCCAAGAGGTCAGGCCAACCTCACCCTAGCGAATTCCTGAAGGCTGCTTCCTCCCAAACCCTGGGAAAGACAAGCAAGCTTGTGCCAGATGACTTTGTCCAGCCCCAAAATGTTCCTTGAGCTATGCAGCTCTGTGCCACGGGTATGCAGGCGAGTTAACGCAGGGAATAAAACTCATCGGAGTCAGGAACGACTCAAAAGGCAGGGAAAGACTTCTCCTGAGCACCTCCCAATTAAGCCCACGGCTGAAAGCGCCAAAAGATGCCGCCAAGCCTCGACTGCCACTCCAAAGGCCGTGCCAAAGGCTGTCACCACCGGGAAGAGCATCTCACTTGTAGTTTAGAGCCGTGGTCGCAAACCTCTTGCCTCCTTCATGCAGAACTGCTTCTTCCCCGTATTAATCGCTTCGGGCACCACCAGGAGTTATGTAAACACGCAAGAGAGACCTTTTCTAGCCAAGAGGCCCAGGTGAAAGCGCAAGACGGGAGACAAAGCAGCCCAGAAATCTCTATGGAAGCACCAAGACCAAAGTGGACACCCCTGCAGCACGCCCAGCGGGGATTTCCTCTAAGCTTTAGCCGCTCCTCCCCATTTCCCTGGTGACTTACCAGCCCCTTGGAGTTCTGCCACCGGTACCAGATGTGATAGCCCTGCAGCTCCCCGTGGATCCTCCCCAGCGGGGGCTTCACCCATCGGATCTCCACGGAGGAGCTGGACTCGTTGAAGGACACCGTGACGTTCAGCGGCGGGGTGGTGGGAGCTGCAGGAATCACAGGGGAGGAAGGTGAGAGGAGACGGCTGAGTGGGCGTCGGGACACGGTGGGCTGATGGAAAAGGAGCTGTAGCTCAACCAGAAAGCGCATGGTATTTCCTACAGCCTTTAGCATCTCCAGAAGGTCACCGCTCGTGGGTAAATTTCCTCTCCCAAATCAAGAGAGTTGAGATGTCCCACCCCGTAAGCAACCCTGACTCCGGACCAGCATCTCATCCAGAGCCCTGCACAAAGCGCAGCTGCGCGGCCGAGGTGGGGAAACCCTTCTCAGCCTTCCCTCTGCTCATTTCCTACCTCCCTCGGTGGTGCTGGCGGTTATCCAGGGGCTGAAGGCCGACCAGTCGACCTCGTTCCTGCAGGAAACGCGGATGTTGTAGTCCGCCATGGGCTCCAGCCGCTGGATGGGATACACGTGGGGAGGCACCGAGGTGCTGAAGAGCAGCAGCGAGACGTTGCTCCGTGGAACAGCTTCCTCGACCTTAATCGAAAAATCAGGTCCGCAAACAAGCAGGGATTAGTCAGCAGCAACCTGCGGGGTGAGACGCGCGGCAGGAATTCTACATCTGTAAACAGGATCTGGAGCTGTGCCTCCCAGCCCGGCACCGGCAGCGCCTCGTTCCTGCACGGCAGAGCTGACGGGGGGCCCGGGGAAAGGGCTGCGACGTGCATGGAGGAGAAAGAATTGCAGTGGAGACAAGACAGAGCCACGTGAAATTGCCATCGCTGCGGAAAGGAGGAGGGAGGGAGGATTTGCTGTTTCTTGTGGCACGGAGCGAAAGGAGCACCCAAAAAAAATTACCAGGCAGCAAGTCCCAACTAGAGAAAGCAAAGCCCTTTTTTGTGCAACACGTCGTTAGACCGCAGGACTTAGCGCCATCAGATGCTCTGGGACTAGCTACAGACCTCGTCGGGCTCCACCGTTACATTTAGCAGTACGGATGAGCCCAGTCTAGCAAAAACAAGCCATGCGTTTTACACACAGAAAAATGAAGTCTCTCCCCCAAGGGCTGGCTGTTGAGTGCCCACGGAGATGCCCACACAGCCCTTGCAGCTCTCCGGGAAGCACCACGAGAGCAGCCTGGGCTGCCACGGTGGGAGGAAAGAGGCGAGAACGAGAGCGAGGGACCCCAGGGAACTCAGAAAAACAACCCACGGGGCATGTTTCAGCGTGAACCACAAGCAGAAGGTCATACATAGGGTCCTCTCAAAAGCCTCCCCAGCGTGGTTTTGGGGTGGCAGGAGAGCTGCCCTGCTGCTTGAGGAGCAAGCGTACCCTCTGTGTAGCCCGCAGGGTGGTCTCAGCAGCAGCACTGACAAAAATGAGACGGAGGAGCCTTCAGCTTCATCAAGCTGAGAAGGTGCCCAGGCCATCACTAGGTGCTTTGAGGGAGGGGAGAACATGCAAGCCCCTTCTGAAAGCCCCACCAGGAGCGGCTGCTGTTCTGAGCATCGAGCGCAGCTCGGCTACCTTAACCCTCAACTCGTCTTCTGGAGTAAAGCCATCAGATAAAGGCATTCTTTTAAAAATCGGGGGGTTTTGAGAACCTGCAAGAGTTTGAACTCGGCAGGTGTGACAGCAGGAGCTTCCCTTTCACGTGCCAGTGCGCTCAGAAGTGAGCCCCCGGGTCGGTGGGCTGTGCGCCCCACGCGAGGGGACCGTCCGAGGGGACAGGAGCGAAAAGGTTTAGTCAGAGCTGTGTTTTCGCCAGCAGCCGTTGCCTTGTTTTCCAGTTCGAAAGGCTATTTCCTCACGACAGACCGTGACCGTTAAGTCAGAGGAAATTCCTTGGCTCTCCACCCCGCTTCCCGAGCTCCAGCTGGCAGGCAGCAGCGGACACGGCGGAGCTAATATTAGCTCTGGTACCTTTCCTCCCCGTAACTCCTTTCACTTTTACCTGGCTTCAAGCACCGCCTCTCTGCACACGTTATCTCAGCTGGGAACATCAGCTAGAGCAGCCCTGGAGACGGCCTCTCCAGAAGACAGCTCCTTCCCACTTCTTGCAGGGAGTGGAGTGCCGGGAGACACCTCCAGCTCCAGACCCCAGCGGGAAGGCTGCTCGGTTGGGAAGCGTTGGAGCAGGAGGCAGAAGCAGGGCCAAGCGTGCGCCTGCAGCGACTCACGGCTTGCCAAGTCTCGCCGAGAGCTACGCGGAGCAGTTGTGGGCATCTCTCCGTGAAGAGCCACGACAACCTGACTCGTCCTGCTGAGCTTCTCGCAGCTCGCTCCCGCACACTTCACAGGTTCCAGGCCCCCAAAACCAGGCTCACGTGTTCCCATCGCCCTTGTTTCTGCCCTAGCTCAACCACCCTGCTCCCGGGACACAAACGTGCGTCCTCGTGAGGGACACGGTGGGTCATGGATGCTCACCTGGATGCTGCAGCTGTTCAAGGGCGAGAACGCATCGAAGCCGGGCTCCCAGGATATCACGATGCCGTGAGATGTTCGGTTGAGGACGCGCACGCTGCTGGGTGCAGAGGGGATTCCTGCAGAGGAAAGCCACGGGTGGTCAGCTGGAGGTCGGAGCACAAACGTGGCTCATCCGGCAGCTCCTGGGGTTCAGAGCGACTGTGTGTGAACCCCCAGGAACCGCCCTGGCTACAGCCGCAGCGTCATCCTCTATCAGCGGGCAGGAAAGCAGAAAAAAGTCATTTTCAGGGCTGTTCTGGCCGTGTTCTATATTTGTGAGCTCGCTGGGTGGCTTGGAGGCAATGACATATTTGGGGGAACACCTTCCTCATGTTGCCAGAGTGGCTCCTGTCAGGAATGTCAGCAATTTCCACCCTTTCCTATGGAAAATCGTGAGCACCGCCCGCCCGGGTTGTGAAGGAAGGAAAAGAGTGATGCAGCCCTTCCGAAACCTGCTTGGGGGCTGACAGCTCTACTTTCAAATGTGCTTTTTGGTGCTTCCTCCCACAGCAGCGATACTGGGATGACAGAACCACGCCGGCCGCCCGTGCTACTACGCACATCCTGCTGGATTTTAAATATAGGTTTAAAATGGGGAAAAAAAAAAAAGTAGAGGAGTCCTAAAAACATCTGCTTAATGATAGAACAAGAGGAAACGGTCTCAGGTTGCATCAGGGGAGCTTTAGGTTGGTCACAAGGAACAATTTCTTCATGTCAAGGGTTGTCCAAGCCTGGCCCAGGCTGTCCAGGGCAGGGGTGGAGTCCGCCTGATCCCTGGAGGGGTTTCCAAGCCGTGGAGGTGTGGTGCTGAGGGACACGGGGCAGTGGTGCCCTGGCAGGGCTGGGGGAACGGTTTGGACTCCACGATCTTAAAGGTCTCTTCCAACTGAAACGCTGTTGTGATTGCTTCAGCTTGTGCAGAATGAGGGTTGGGAAGGGTGGGGACCAGGACAGCTCCTGCTTGGACAGACATAGTTCAAAAAGCATCACGTTGCCACTTACCCTTGACGTTGACCTGCGCCGGGTTGGACGCGGTGAGCCCTTTGCTGTTGTGAGCCTCGCAGCTGAACATCGCCGCTTCGTTAAGACCTGCAGGGAGAAACGCAAGGACCCCTTCACTGGACCTGCCCCGAACGCCCCGGCCACGCCAGCTCTCCACCTGCTGCTTGCAGAAAAGCCTTGCGGCTTCCTGTTGTCGCTTTAGAATTCCCAGCGACACAAAAGCCCTTTTATTTCGCGCTCGGCCGCCGCTTCCCTCCGCGGCATTTCTGCGCTGCCCGCCCGGGGGTGACCCCTGTGAGGCGCCTGACCCATCTGCCACGCCGCGGCCAGGAGCGAGCCGCCCGCGCGAGCCGCGGCCAGGAGCGCAGGGCTGAGCGTTCCCGCGGCGCCGTTGTGCAACCTCCTGAGTAAGCGTTTGCCTGGCGCTCAGAAAAGGACGAGGCGGAAAGCAGAAGAGCCCAACACGCAGCTGGCATCGGGCGGCCGATTGCTTTGCCAAGATTGCTCAAACCTCACAGCTGGTAACGGAGCACGGCCGCTTTCGGGGGGCCGCTGGAAATACCCGAGCGCGAGCGGCTGCTCGTTTTCCCCGAGGTGCAGGCACAGAACCAGCGAGTCGCTTTGCTTGGGAGAGACCTTTAAGATCATTGAGTCCAAGCGTCGCCCCATCCCTGCCAGGGCACCACTGCCCCGTGTCCCTCAGCACCACATCTCCACGGCTTGGAAACCCCTCCAGGGATCTGGGGGACTCCACCCCTGCCCTGGGCAGCCTGGGACACGCCTCGGGAACCCTTGACAGTGGGCAAGAAATTGTTCCTCAGCTCCAACCTAAACCCTTCCCCATCTTCGCTGCCCTTCTCTGCTGCGGCACGGCAAAGGCCTCGCTGTGGTGTGCCGGGCACGACGAGCATTTGCTCGCACCAGCAGCAGTGCCTCCCAGAGCGACGGGGCTCCCGGGCCAGGAGGGGACTGTGCGAATGACCCCATCTAGCTTGTGCCAGCCGGACGCAAGAACGTCCAAGAGGAATGACTCACTTCTTCCGGCTTTCACTGCCTTTTAAAGCCTGCCTTTGGACGCCAAGACCAGTCAGATATAGCCTGGCTGCTAATTAACTAGTGGCCTTCTCCTCCTCGTGAGCAAATCGATGGTTTTTTGCCTCTGCAGCAAAAACCACGCTGGGTTTTAGGTTTAAACGAGAGACTTTTCTCCCCGTGCTCCAGCAGGCTGGCCTGGAGACATGCTGTGGGGGCAAGCCCGAGGTCTTCCAGAGGCACTAAGAGGGGTCCACCAGTAAAGCACCATAAGAGCAGCAGCGTACTTGTCGGCACGGCCACAGGCTAGGAGAAAAACCCACTTCTTGCTTAGGAAAGGGTGGTTTGAGTGCCCTGCCTCTTCTCTTCCCAGCAGCCACACAGAGGTGTCCCAGTTGGCCACGGCGGGGACGCTACTGGGCTCACCTGGCACGGTCAGGACCGACAGGGAGATGTGGGGCTTCTCGTTGAGCCGGATGTTGTTGCGGAACCAGTAGATCTCCACGGGCTCCGGCGGGCCCACGGCTTGGCACGTGAGGTTGAAGGGACTGTTCTTGGTGACGTTCAGCTTCTCGGGCTGGCGAATGAAGTGTGGGAGCCCTGCGTGGACACGAGCAGAGAAGCAGGAGATGCAGAGAGCTGAGCAGCACAGCCTTGTCAACAACCCCAAACTGTCCTGCCAGGGGCTGTGCCCAGCTCCAGCAACGAGCCCCTTCCCAGCCAGGGCATTGTGAGAACAGCTCCCAGCTCCCAGCTCTCGGTCCCCGGGGCTGTGGCTCAGCCAGGGCACAACGCTCCACACCTGCGGCACGCCCACCCTGGCCCTCCTCCAGCTCACCTTCCAGCTGCACCGAGATGGGATCCGACACCACCTCCAGGCCAGAGAGGTTGAGTTTGCAGACGTAGGAGCCGTTATCCGAGCGCTGGGCGGCAAGGATGCTGCCGGAGAGAACGGAGAGCGTGTCAGGGCTTGGGCAGTGAGACCGGCCCCACGCACAGCTCCCACCGGAGGACACGGTGATGGTGCCAGCCTGGGGAAGGGTTTCAACCAGCACCAACCACCCCACAGCGCACACTGAGCAGAAGCCGGGCTCGCAAAGCCAAGCTATGGGGCCTAAGGAGCGCCTCCCCATCCCAGTCCCAGTCCCAAGCCCCTGTCAGATGCCCAGTTCGCTCCCGTCTCTCCCCGGGAGCCAAGGTGTAGGGTACCTGAAGGTGGAGGTCATCGCCACCTCGTCCTCGTCGGAGATCTCGAAGTGGCTGGTGGCGATGCGGTCCAGCGCGTGCAGCTCCCTCCCGTCCTTCCACAAGGAAATGCTCGGGGTGTCCGGCCTGAGCAGATCCTGAGGCACTTTGATGGAGCAATTAAAGGTGACATCCCTGTGCTCGTTAATGACGATGTGTCGCACCGTGGGGTTAAACTTCAGCGAGGTGGCCGAAAGCTCCTCCTGGGACTGCTCAGTGCTGCGGTGAGGCCAGTGCCCCAGAGCGGCCACGCTTCGCTCGGGGCGGTGGGACGCTGCCGACGCGTAGGGCCGTACGCTTTGGGTTTGGTCAGCAGCGTCTGCAAGAGAAGACCTCGGGTTTGTAACCGCCAGGCAGCAAGTGGCCCCCTGCAAAGCCCCGCTGCTTCCATCAACAACCTAAAGCACTTCATTTACAGATGCTCCAGGATTCAAAGTCTCTGAGACCTCTCCCAAGAGCCCCGAGGAGGCAACGTGGAGCTGGCGGCTGCCCCAAGACCGACTATGCAACAGCAGAGCCTCCAAAAAAACCCTTTTTAAAACCAAACGGGAGCAGCCCGGGCTAAAGAAAGCGCTCAGCCGCTTCTCTTTCAGCGGGAGCTATTTCTGCTGCATCGCACCCACGGGACTGGAATATAAAAGGATCCCTGAGCAGGAGGAATTTGGGACTTTACTCCAGCAAACCCCTTTCGGGGCCTCAGCTCGAGCGCTTTCAGCTGGGGCAGAGAAAGACTGAGTCCCCGGCGGGGATTTCTCTGAATGTAGGCTCTCTGCTGGTGACCCCGCTCCCTTCCCAGGAGAGGACAGGCTGCTCTGCAAGCAGGAGATGCTCCCCGAGTCAACCACAAACCCTCTTCCTAAGCTACGTGCCTCCACCGAGCTGCTTTTCTCAGGGAAAACAGTTGCGGACTGATAAGCAACGCCTTCAGACGGCGCGTAGGAGCTGGCTGCTGCTTAGCGTTGTTCTCCCTGGGTCTTTACCCAGAGATTTTCTTCCCAAGGGCGAGATATTTACCAGCTCCTCCAAATCCCTGCACGTACCTAGTCCTCTGAGGGTGCTTTCCCCTCCCTCCCAGCACTTCCCACCCCAGCCACCGACAGGCCGAAGAGCAGCTCCTCCGTATAAAGCAACTCCCCCCCCTGAAAAAGGATGCGTGTTTTTGAAGAGAGAAGAGCTAGAGAATACCCCACGAGTAGATGCTTTTACCAGAGCGCTTCTGAGCTTCCCCGGGCTTTCAGAGGCAAACAGAAATCCCGAGCGGAGCGGCCGCTGGCAGCGAGCGAAGGCGCTGCGCCAGACGGGAATTTCAACTGCACTCATTTGCCTTTTCCAAGGAAAAAAAACCCCACCCAAACTATTCACGATTTTAAAGCGAACGTGGCGGGTGGAAAGCACGACCATCCCGCTCCACCGGCGCGCGGCCGAGTTTGTTTTGAGGCAGGTCTTGCTCCTCCAACAAGGTTGTTTTAGAGCTACGTCATCCCTGCTGCGAGTAGCGGGGCCTGAGCGTGTGGCGTGCTTTCCCGAGAGCCAAGAAACACAACCTCATTTTGAGGCTGGATCCGTCCCTTTGCTGAGTTACTCGCTATTTTTAACCCCCGAGCGACGCTACTTCTGCTGGAGAAGAGCTTTCAAGTTCTGCCCGGCCCGGTGGCGCAGCAGAAAAAGCTCGAGAGAGGCTCTCGCTGGCTCTCACACAAAACAATGGGTTTCCCTTTCACAAACACACACACGAAAAAAGAGACTTTGAGCTTTTCCGACCTGCTTCCTAAGCTGTGCCACCCCTACACAAACAAAGGCCATGTGACCGCCGCAAAACCATTTACTCTCCGGCCGGCCAGGTCGCCGGCCAGCTCTCCAACAGCTCCAACAAACAGTTTGGCCGAGCGCAAACAAGCGGGCGACCCCAAATCCCCTTCCTGCTCTCCCCGGAGCCGGAGTCGCCCGCTGCCCGCCACAAGCCGACCTCCAACAGCCGCTTTTCTGCTCCCTTGCACAGCTTTCCAGCTCCCCCAGCGGGGTCCTCCGCCTGGGCAGGACGGGGACGTGTCCCTGCTGGTGGTCCCTGCCCTGGGGATCATCCCTCGGCGATGATTTCTGCTCCCCCAGCCTGCCTCAGATTTAGAGGCAGAGAGGATCTACGCCTGATTTTCTACCCCAATTAAGCGGGAAGAGGTGTTTGCTGGCCCGGGAATGAAATACTTTCCTCTCTGACTCATATGCCACCAGGAATTTCTCCCATCCAGCGCTGCCCGTTCCACCCCCAGCTCTCCGGAGTGCGGGGATCTTCACGATACCTCCGAAGGGATTTGACCCGTGTGCTGGAACATCCCTTACCGGTGCCCGGAGCCAGGCGCTCGGGCTGGCCCCGCAAACCCACGGTGGAGCCAAGAAGCGGAAACCTTGTGTGGGTGCCCACCACGAGGAGCAGCTCCCCTCCCTCACCGCAGCTCGGCCCCGGGGGAAACAACTGGCGTAGAAACAAATCCACTTAGAAGTTCAGCGGCTGCTCGCTCGGGATGGCAGCAGGACTGAGGGAAGGTATCAGGAATCAGCCAGCTCTGCCGAAAAAGGTCCCGACACCCCTGGATCTCCCATTAACGGGAGGAATTCACCTGCCGACACCCCTGGGGCACTTGTTGAGGGTGCCTTCGCACCGGGACCAGGGCAGGAGGAAGGAAGAGCCCCGGAGCTCCCGTTTCCCACCTCCCCATGCCCTGGGAGCTCTTGGTGGCCCCACACCTCACTGCCCAGGAGACCCTCGGGGTTCGGGCAGTGTAAACCAGCGCACGAGTCCTGCTGAAAGCCCTGGAGTCCGTGCCTCTCGCTGCACTCCTGCAGCTACAGAGTCAACAGGTTTAACTCCACCCTGCCCAAAGCAAACACTCGCATTCCTTCCTAAACCCCGTCCAGCCACACACCAAACCCGAGACCCCGCAGCGTGGGCCGCTGACTCCCAGCAGCCCCAACCAAACACTGGCTGGCCCAGGCGGTGCCACATTGTAGGTCCCAAACCTCCTTTTGGGCTCTTTTTGCCGGTCGCTGGGCACGCGGAGCTGCCGAGGCTGCAACGACGGCAGCCCAAAGCGTTTGCAAGGGATTCGTCTCGGCGCTGGGACGCCGACGGGATGGATCCCAGCCCCGCCGAGCTGTCGCGGCTTTGGGTCCCTGCTCGTCGCGGTGGCCTCGGCAGGCGGAGGCGCATCGGAGAGAGGCAGGAGCGCTGGGGCTGGAAGAAACCTTTAAGATCGTGGAGTCCGAGCGTTCCCCCAGCGCTGCCAGGGCACCACTAACCCCGCGTCCCTCAGCATCTCCACGGCTTGGAAACCCCTCCAGGGATCAGGGGGACTCCACCAGTGCCCTGGGCAGCCTGGGCCAGGCTGCAACAAGCCTTGCGGGGAAGGAATTGCTCCTTCGGACCAACCTAAACCTCTTCTAGCACAACTTGAGGCCGGTTCTTGCACTGTCGCTCGTTCCTGCGGGGCAGAGCCCGGCCCCTACTTGGCTCCAGGCTCCTTCCAGCACCTCAGCAAAGCGCTGGGCCACGCAGCAGAGGCAGCAAACCCCTCTTTCTCCGCAGGCTGATGCCAGAAACTCGCAGCCAAGTCCTCCCCCGTGAGCTCCCGGGTGGGTTTTTTAAGCTTTGCCAAGCTCAGGATCAGCAGCGGGATGCGGGGGGTGCCCATGCAACACCCCCCTCTGACTGAACCCGAGCAGCAAAGGAGCAAACGCCCCTCCTGGGACCCCCCAATGCCATCCCCATCCCCATCCCATCCCAACTCACCGGTGCGTCCCCGGGGGGGTTGCAGGGTGGCGATCAGGGCGCACAGGAACGCGCAGCGCATCGCCCCGCACAGCCCCGACCTGCCCAAGCCCGGCTCAGCTAAACCCGCCCGGCTCGGCTCGGCTCGGCAAAGCCCCGGCCCTGCCCCGCCCCAGCCCGGCCCCAACCCGCCTCCAGGGGCGGGGAAGCTCCAGCTGCGCACAGCCCCTCAGCACGCCCCCAAAATCCGACGGGCAGAGGAGCTCTGGGCTTGGAAAGGACCCTGAGGATTCGGAGATTGATGGAGATCATCGAGGGCAACCCCCCTGCTGAAGCAGGGTCACCCAGATCAAGCTAAGTGGTGGTGCTAGGTCATAGGCTGGACTCGATGATGATCTAAGAGGTCTTTTCCAGCCTTAATTATTCTGTGATTCTATGATTCTAAGTCGCACAGGAACGTGTCCAGGCTGGTTTGGAAAGTCTCCAGAGCAGGAGACTCCACAACCCCCCTGGGCAGCCTGGGCCAGGCTCTGGCACCCTCACAGTGAAGAAGTTCCTCCTCATGTTGAGGTGGAACTCCCCATGTTCAAGCTCACACCCGTTATTCCTTGTCCTGGTGCTGGACAGGACAGCAAAGAGCCTGGCCCCCTCCTCCTGACGCCCACCCCACTGACATTTATAACTTATACAAGATCCCCTCTCAGCCTTCTCCATCATCGGGTCCCACTGTGGTGCCACTAACCCGTCTCCCCACGGCTCTGAACGCCCACCCAGGGATCGTGGGGACTCCACCAGCGCTGCCCCTTCTTGCAGAGCCCCGGGCAGAAAAGCGGGGACGTGGCTGCTCTCGGGGGGACCAAGGCGATGGATGAAGGGCACGGTGGGCTGAAAGCACCCATCCTCCTCGTGTGCCTGCGCCGGAGCAGCGGAGCAAGAGGGGACGGGATGAGATCCCATCCCATCCGGGATGAGATAAAGAGGCAGAAGTAAGGTGCAACACAAGCTCTTTCATGTGAAACAGAGCGTCTCGTGGGAAGGAGGGAGTTTCTGGGTGCTCAGAGCTTGACCCCAACGCTGGCCACACTCGGGGAGGTTTGAGGCCAAGCCGTGCTGGGGCCACCAGCGTTTCCCCCACCAGAAATGGGAAGGGACTGGGATTTGGGGAACCAGCAGCAAGGCTCATTGTGACTCAGTGGATTTCTCTGCTCCAGCCTTCCCGCTCCCAGCGCAGAACAGTCTCCGCAGCTCTGACCCAAGCGTAACTCCTGCTGTAGCCTCCCCAAAGCCTTGAAGTTAGGGCAAGGGACGTTAATTTTGTTCAATTAGCACATCACGTGCCGTGGAAACAGAGACGTGGCGAGAAGGCAGCTCAGTGTTGACACTGCTCGTTTCTAATGAGCTCTGGGAAGGCTGCTCAAAAGAAAAGCTCCGTGTGAAATCCGGCCTGAAATCTTTTCCAGTCGGGAAGAAAAAGCATCTGAAGTTCAGTGGAAAAAAAAAAAAAAAAAGAGCAAATCTCTCCCAGACTTCTCTGACTTGCAAAGCTGCTTAGTCGCCGCATACTCTCAGGCTGTGGTGACAGGCATTGAATTTCTGCCCCCGTCGCCACCTCGCTCGCTCCGGAGCAGCCTCGCACATCTTGAAGCGATCAGCGGCAAAGGAAAGGCGCGTGTCGCCGGAGGCCCCGCGTGAAGGGGCGAGGAGAAACAGATTCGACCTGCTGCGAGAAAACCGAGCCGTGGAAAGGCCTTGGGACTCTGTGGGATGAAGGGTGGAAACAGCCCCTCGCTGTGCCCCACTAACGCTGCGTGAGGAAGGAGCCACTTCTGCAACAGAGGAAGGGAAAGAAATAAACACTGCGAACACACGAGCTCGTAAAGAGGATTTAGGTAGCGCCCTAAAATCCTCTAATTTGAGTCATTCCTTTACAGGAGGTTGGCTCCTACTCAGGGCCAGAGTCTCCTGCTTGAGCAGGTTTGTCACAGCTCATTTGGGCACAGCTTGATACGAAGAAGAGGCTGGTGCATGGAGCAGGAGGAAAAAGCAGGGAGAGGAGAAACTCTGGGGCGAGGTTTGTGATGGGAAAGGTCTGGAAGCAGCTGGCAGGAGACACTCTGACCACATTGGCTGCTCTTGGGCTGATGTGCAGCTTCCACCTGCCTGTCCTCGGTCTCCTTCCAATGGAGTATGGGCTTGGGAGCAGCCTCGCTGGCCTTCCCCTGTGTGGGTGATGTATTTCCACACCTCAGAGCTGTTGCTGGGGTCTGCACACAACTGCAGAATTGTGTCTTTTGGTCCCTGAGAACATGCGTGTCCAGACTCCCAAGATCTCCCCTGTTCTTGCTGCCTGGGTACCAGCCAGAATTTGGCCCTAGAAATCCCTCACAGCCTTCCCGGGGCAGCAGGAGAGGGAAAAAACCAACTGACGTCAATGGAAGGAGGACCCAAACCAAGGGAGAACCTTTAATCCGAAACACAGACTGCCTGTCTCCTCCGTCCGAGCGCCAAGATCTGACCCTGAACCAGCCAAACCAGTCGTGCTCGAAGTTCTCCAGGTGCTGCAGGACAGCACAGACCACACGGACTCACGCAGAACCCAAAGGTGTCTTTATCTGCCGTGATCTTTATCACCACAGTCTCCTCCTGCCTGGGCGAGAAGTTGTAATCCCCTGCCAATAGCATCAGCAGCTCCACGGGTACTCTCGGCTTTGTCTCTGCCAGCGTTATAGGTGCTCTCGGAGGCTTTCCCAAGCGCTCAGCTGAGCCTGAACTTGACCCTTTAGGGGTTTTTTTAGTCTCATTGCAGAGCATCGACACCATTTCTTCACGAGACTAGTCGGAGACTTGGGAGGCAACGTAACGCTTGTGCAACGGGGCCATTTAGCAGAAGCGGCCCTGGGCAATCGGGCTTTGCACTATTACGTGCTGAGATTCTTTTCCTCTTGCTTTGCTATTTCTGTATTTTTATTTTCACTTTGCATAAATCTCTTCTTTCCTTGATTTCTGCTTCCTCTCCGGGTCTATTTTTACGTTTATTTGCAGGGGGTCCTGTTCTTTTAAAATACCCAGCTCTTTTGGTAGTGTGTTTTTAGCTCGAGGCAAGCAACAGAACATTTTGTGGTGCTGCTAGAACATCTTTTTCCCTTGCACTGCTTTCCTTGGGCACGTGGTACACGTTCCATCTGTCACCGGGCACATCCTGTCCCTTGGCTGAGCTGTTTCTTCGCAGGACAGTTTCTCCCGGTCCACATGTTATTTCGCAAAAGCAGAAAATCCACCTTCAAAAGTTGGACACTGGTGTGAACCTTCCTCGCCTGGAGCCCTGGACGTTCTCGCTTGCCCACAAAGCTGCTGTTCACATCTCACATCTTCTCGGTGTTAACACGCAGTATGGAAATTCGGTCCCTGGCTGGATCCGGAGATCCATGCTACCACTACATCCACTTGTCTTCCTGCAGTAGGGTTTGAGAGCCTGGTGAACTCCTGCTTCTCCTAATTCTGGCTTTCCCCAGCAGACTTCTTCTCGTTTCTCAGAAACCCATAGTGCTTACAGTCATGACTTGAGCCAAGGATTCCCCAAACTACCCAGTTTCAAATATGTTTTCGATTCTTCACCAGCTCCTCCCCTGATTTCTCACACAAAACTAGAATCTTAGAAAAAAAAACACAACACAAAACCGTCCTTGTCGGAATGCACTACCCTTCCCGTTCCTGCCAGAGCACTTCGTGCAGGTTCTGCACTGTTATTATTGCCCGTCAGACAAGTTTTTGTGCTTCACGCCACAGAGGATAATTAGAAAAGAATAAAGGAGGCATTTTCTGGTACGCTACTCAGAGACCAAGGGCCAAAGTATGCTGGGAAAGGTGGGAACTGTCTGTGATCTGCAGCCAGCAACACCCCCTCATTTAGGGGAGTGATGATAAAGGTGAGAGGTGAAGCAGAGAGCTCATTGTGCAACGCACAGGCGGTTGAGAAGACGTCAGGACAAGCTCTCGCTCCGATGACGTGTCCTCGCGGGGCCACAGCCTGCGTGCAGATGAACAGCATGGTGCTGATCTCATTGGGGAAACTCTTTCTTCAAAAGAATAAAAATAATCTGGTTACTCCACCCGATCCGAATACATCCCAGCACATGCCTGCCTTTGGAAAGCAACCGCTCACACGTACCGTACAGGTACCTGAATTCCATGCTATGTCGAGTTTCACACCTTAAAGCAAAAAGGCGTTGAAGCATCAGTGTAGAAGCCATTAAAATCTAATGACAATTTAGTTAAGGAGGGGTGAGATAAGTCTGAGTCAATGAGGAAAGTTGCCACCAGAGATGGGAAAGGGATGGGTGTGCAGGGGGCTGAGGTGGCAGCATGGTCCCCC
Source organism: Todus mexicanus (assembly GCA_013389965.1). Taxonomy (NCBI): domain Eukaryota; kingdom Metazoa; phylum Chordata; class Aves; order Coraciiformes; family Todidae; genus Todus; species Todus mexicanus. The sequence goes on along the minus strand of WEIS01050401.1, from coordinate 1,760 downwards.
CCAAAGAAGGGTCTTTGACCTGCTGTGCAAAGCCAAACGAGTCAAGGTATTGAAGAGGGGAGACTTAGATGGGAAATAAGAAGGGAATTCTTCACTCTGAGGGTGGTGAGACACTGGCACAGGTTGCCCAGGGATACTCCATCACCAGAGCGATCATCAAATCCAGGTTGGATGGGGCTTGGAGCAACCCAGTCTAATAGAAAGTGACCCTGCCCATGGCAGTGAGGGTGGAAGTAGATGATCTTTAAGGTCCCTCCCAACCCAAACGATTCTGTGATTCTCTGATTTGTCTTATTTCACATGCTGGACGATGGTAAATCACCAATCCATCCCCTGTTAGCTGAAACAGCCGTGGTTTATATACAGTACAAATAGCAAAGAAATTATGTATGTTTAGTTAGATGGCTTTACATCACATAAATCTTGGTAGGCGTGCTCCATCCATTACCTAATTCATTATACTGTTCCCTAATCCATTATACTGAGGTGCTACATTTGCATTTACATGTATATTTACATTTACCTCCTAGAGGTGTGTTTTTTTACCATTAAATGACTCAGGGTACATGGTTTTTACTGTTAAAAGACACACAGTACATAGGGTTTAATAGTAAAAGACATGGCACATGGGTTTTGCTATCAAGACACAAGATACGTGGGTTTTACTATTGAAAGACCCAAGGTACATGGTTTTTACTATTAAAAGACACACAGTACATGGGTTTTAATAGTAAAAGACACGTAGTACATGGGGTTTACTATCAAAAGACACATGGTATATATTTTTTTACTATAAAAAGACACCGGGTACATGGGGTTTACTCTTAAGAGACACACGGTACATGGCTTTTACTGTTAAGACATACAGTACATGGGGTTTACTATTAAATGACACAGGTTATATGGCTTTTACTATCAAAAGACACGGGGTACATGGCTTTTACTCTTAAAAGACACATGATACATGGGGTTCACTATCAAAAGACGCATGATGCATGGTTTTTACTATCAAAAGACACAGGATACATGTTTTTTACTCTTAAAAGACACACAGTACGTGGTTTTAAGTGTGAAAAGACACAGACTACGTCAGACACCTCCTATTTTGACATGGTCTCTGGTTTATGTGAAGCAGCCACAGCAAGGTGTGATTTCTAAAGGTTGACATAACTTTATTATCTTTAGAGACTGCTCTTAACGACCGTGGCTTGCTTGTGATTATTTCAGCTTCGAGCTCATTCTGCCCTTTTGTTTTAGGGGTGTTTGATCAGTCCATCCCATTTAGCTCGGAAGTTTTTAACTCTATCCTTCTGGGCTGGTGCTAGAGGTGTTGCAACGCACACAGCCATCGTGTTTTACAGGACAAGGGGGACCAGCCTGAAGCTCCACCACGGGAGGTTTAGGCTGGACATTAGCAAGATTTTTTATTCTGCAAGAGTTGCCCAGCATTGGCACAGGCTGCCCAGGGAG
>WEIS01050399.1:0-42670 GCA_013389965.1 Todus mexicanus | reverse complement strand
CACCCACCATACTGTAGACCACACTTTATTAGTTTTCCCATGCTATAATCCTGAGAACTGTGAAACACAGAGACAGCAAAGAACAGGGATGCGTGCCCGAAGGATTCCCTTGGCTGGCTGCATTTAACAAATAAAGTGCTCAGTTTTAACTAGTTAAAGAACCTTTGATTAGCATATCATAGCAAAACCAAAGAAAGGGGAAGAGCTATGAAAAACCTTTTCAAACATCAAACAGAAACGAAACAAGCTTATAAATAGAGTTGCCTGCAAGCAAAACAATTTCTGGAATGTACTGGGGGTAGCAAAGGAGAATCCCACAACAAAGGAGACTGCAAAAGCCAACCCAATTTAACAAGTGGAATTACCAGTTTGGAGACTACGGGGAAACAATGCAAAACCAGCAGCAAATCTGAAACAAAGAACTTTTCTCAGCATATCTCAAAAACTCGAACATAAAGGCCAATCACTAGGTAATTAAATATGGCCTTACACAGAGTTGTTAACTGCTCATGGAGTACTAGAATTAATGAGGAAGTGAAGGTCTCTCAGAGTAAAGCTGAACAATTTCAGATACATCTGATCACAGTTGGAAAATGTTAAGCTATTTGAGTAAGAGACAACAATCTATGTGCCATCAAACAGCTGTCTGCCTATTTATCATGTACTTCTTGCAGACACACAAAGAGCTGATAACCTATTAAGACATCTAAAACATAATTCTAATGCTTTAAATCTACCTTTTATATGTTTGCTATTAAAAACAAACTCACAAACAAACTAGACCCTAGATGTACAATGAAAATACCTTCCAGATCTTTCTGACCACAGCAAAGACGACGATGACAACGCTGCTATGATGAAACCATGATAGCTACCATCGCTCTCTAACACTCTCAAACCCCCCACAATCCTCCTAATAGAATCACAGAATCATCAAGGTTGGAAATTACCTTCAAGATCATCAAGTCCAACTGTCTACTAAACATTATCATAATCACTAAACCATGTCCTGAAGCACCACATCTACACATTTTTTTGAACGCCTCCAGTGATTCCACGACTTCCCCGGGCAGCTTACTCAAATGCTTCACCACTCTTTCAGTAAAGAATTTTTTCCTTATACTGTAGGGGAGTATGAGTAACTGAGTATTCATCAGTCTGGGAACAAGAGAGTCATCTTGTACCACACCTCTGTGCCTGTGCATGGCTCAAGCAGGCACCATGGCTTATGGATTCAAGCAGCAAGTTGTTTATGGTGGCCAGTGGAATCTGTCAGCTGTTGGATACCACACTGTACTCCACAGCGATATTCAATGCCCCCGGTTCCCACTGCATCTTTGCACACAGAGGGATTACCCAGGATGGCTCTGAGTAGCTGCACTGGGAGGTGTGGGATTGCTGGCACTGTCTACAAGCCAAGCCCATCTCTGAGGACCCATCAGAAAAGACAGCAAAGAACCCTATCCAGTCCAACCCATTCCTCTGATCTTCACACTGGAAGACCCCACAAAACACAGGGTTGGCCAACCTGATCTTGTGCATTCAAATAATTAGCTATACATAAGCATCTGTTGAATGGTCTTCAGATAAACATCACCTTCCATTTGGAAAGGTAACTTATATACAAACCAAACCGCTTATAGTCTTTTCTATTGCTCATGTTCATGAATAGATTACGGACTAGCACTAATATTCCTATGTCTCTTTAGCTGCTCTATAGTTAGAAAAAGTAATTCCATATTCCAGAAGTTGTTTTTTTTCTTTGTTTAAACTTAAAATAAAAATACATGTTGGCCTTGCTTAAAATGAGTGTGTTTCAAGGACAGTGGAGTCAGATAAAAATATATTGCCTGTTGGCTAGTTCACCATCACTGGAGAAGGGAAAACTCCTAGTCCAAGTACCACAGCCAGGAAGTATTTAGGACAGATACTCAGCCAACTTTAACTCCAGAGCAACAGGCCAACAAAGCACCAGTATCTGTAAATGCTCTGACAATTTATAATATAAAACCAAGGATCTAGGTTTTTAACATTTCTAGCTTCTTCTAAAAATATAAAAAAGAACGTACAGGTAAGGTAGAAGGTGAATGCATCAAATGATAAAAATAAAAAAAAACCCTTTAAGTGAAAAACATTAACTTTGGGGAAAATAATTAAATCGTGCATTTAATTACAAAATCGGTTCTAATGACTAAATGGGTAAAAGTACAATGAAAGCAAAGTAAAAGTCTAACTTTGATGCACAAATTTAAAAATTGGTTGGAAATTCTGTGAGCACAAATTGTAATCCCAAGAAAAATGTCACCCTTATATATGGGCCACACAAATGGGCAAAGTTAATGCCTAGGAATATTAGAAGATCTCGCTCTGAGGCTATCATTGCAATACCATCTTTTTTAATCCAGTGCCATTAATATCAATATTTCTATGATTCATGTCTGGGCTCACTGTAGCATACCACAGATCTGTTACTGACTCCACCGCTATATGAATTAAGAATACCAAAAAAAGAACATTATAAGGCAAGAGAGCTCACATCTCGATGTCTGCTTCTTAAAAAAAACCCAAAAAAACCGCACGCCATTTTTTTTCTATATATTAAAAGAAAAAATACTTAAGGATCAAAATTAATGTTCAAACATTAGAAGTTTCAAAAAGAAGGTATGAAAGGTTGTAGCTGTGGGCCCTTAAAGTTTTGCTAATCTGACTACTTAATAAATCATTTACAATCTACAGCTTTGATAAGGTATTATGGAATTTGGACACTTCCTCCCCCAGTTCTTTCCTATTTCGCTTCCCAAGCAGAGCCAACAAGAGTTACCAAGTCTCAGACAGATTTCATTCCCCCCTGGCACCCCTCTTTTCCCTCCAGAGTGTCAGCTGGGGTAGTTCTCCTCTTTTCCTGCTGTTTGGGTCTCCAACTCTTCTTCTTCTCAAACATCCAGGCTTGCTGAAAGTTGCACACTTCATTTCAACACATGCTTACTGCCTCTGCGCTTGGCAGAAGGTTACAATTAGGAACACTTCTGTAATTACTTCGATGAGCTGTTGTACACCTCTGAATTTATCTTCAAATTCTCAAGAGCAAACCACAGACTCTGCTTCTCAAGAGCCACTGCAGCTGCATACAAGTAAATAAATAAAAATCACGTTTTCTGACAAATGATTCAGCGTTTAAGAAAATAAAACCAGCTGTACTGTGTTAGACCAAGGTCCATCCAGCCCAGTATCCTGTTTCCAAAAGCAGTCAGCAGCAGACGTCTAGGGAGTAGTACAAGAACAAGGAAGCCATTTAACGATATATATTGAAAATATTTTTCACATATCCTTGATGGAAAACAGAGATGGAATTTTGACAGAAGAGGGGGGAAAAGGCAAAGGAAAACAAAGAGTCCAACACACACACCCTTTGCAAAAGCATGAAACATGGCTTTCAAAATAAAAAGAGAACTAAGGGTAAGATAAATTTTACATATTTCCTCCTCTTTTTTTGGAAAAAGAGCCCACAGGAGCAAGGAAAAAACCAGAATCCTGTTTGCTATCCACAGAAACAGTGTAAGCACATGATGGAAAGCTACATGTAGGATTCATGTTGTGATATGACAGCTGAGAGTTCCCAAAGTACAAATTAATGGATTTATAAATACAGCTTCAAAAAGTATATACCTCAGACAGAGGGAAAGCCTGTTCCACTTAATTCCCCAGGTTGGGAAAAAAATCATAAAGGAACCATACTGGAAACAGGCAAAATAGGCTGCATTGGATACTGGATATTGCACTGCATACTGGAAACAGGCAAAATAGGTACAGAAAATGTGGGGACAGTGAAGTGCTCCATGAAATCAACTGAATCTTTACAACTGTCTGAGTTGGACATGGTATCAGTCCCACAAGAAGTCGTAGGCTGGAAGGGGCAATAAAGCCACAGATGCAGAAATCAGCTGGTTTTGATTACACTGTTACTCTTTCTATCTCTGGGACACCAGATATGTGTTTTACAGAAGCTCCAGGTAAGTTAATCAAATGTTCTGGATGACTCAAGCTCATTTGGCAGTGGAAAGAGAGAAGAATCAGGGTATAACAGAAGATGATGAGCTTGAAATCTGAAAAACAAGAAACAGTATGAAAGAACAAAGTATTTCTAGCCAGTGACATGAACCACACAGACCTGTGCAGATACAGATAGGAAGGTGTTCTACTATAACCTGGGGATGGAGCTGGCCATGACAGAGAAGAATACATCAATGCTTTGATCAACCACTGACTGACAGTGGAGACACCAGTGTGACAACCGTAGATAAGGCAATTACAGTCCTGAGGATTCATCAAACAAGGACTGTCTAGGAAAGACAGCAAGTTGCTGTGGCAAGGCTCCTTCTCTTACGGCAAATCTCTACTTGCTGTGTGTGCTTCTGGTGACCAACATCTAAATAAGATGGATTCATCTGGGAGCAGGTACAGGTGACGGCTGCCAAAATGACTCAAGGAAAGAATAGCCTGTGCCTTACAAGCAGAGAAATAGAGCATGGTGGAGTTTTCTGGCTGAGTAAAACAAAAGCTGAGGACAGGTATGCCAGTTTCCAGTGACTGTCGCAGGAGAAGTTGAGGCGGCAGGCAGAGGTGGCAGGAAGGGGGAACGCAGCTGCAGAGTAACAGTGGAATTCAGCTGAATGGAGTGAATAAATTCATGCTGTAAATGAGAAGAATGCACGTGACAGGTAAAGCTATAGGAAAATCTGATGGAAGCAGAAAAAAAATCCTTTCAAAACCCCCCACCCACGATTAGTACAGAAATTAGTAAATGACTTCAGCGAGGAGGTGACATGGCTGCCAATGATAAAAAAATCCACATAGAAATCTCTGACTTTCACAACCCCCACAAAGCTATCTTTCTAACCTGTCATTAATAAATAGGTATCTGCTGAGGTACCAGAATGGTATCAGGGATTCAGAAGTCCTTGCTCAACAGAACACTAATTAGCAGAGCACTCAAGTGGGCTCAGGTCCCTCTTACCTTACCAAGCACTGAGCATAAAATACTGCAGCAGGATGTTTAAGGGAAACCCTTTGCTGAGAAGCAGGTGAGGCAAAGGATATATATTTATAAAAACCAGATATCATGTATGTAATATGTATCATATATATGATACCTAATAAAAATAAACAAACAACCTCACCGTTTTTTTGAGCCTCCATTTTTACACTGAAGAGCAGCATTACAGGTAAAAACTAAAAAAAGTAAGTAAAGAGTAAGTTCAGGTGTTACCATATACCTGTCAAGGCTCAGTTTTGATGACTAGAGAAAATCTCAACAAAAGAGCACACTTTCCCACTCAGAGGTTAACAGGGAAGATTACATAAAATTTCAGCAGATACCCTAGCATGAAAACAAAACCACTGTGTGCTTGATGGGTTTCGAGAATCTCTGGCATGTCTTATTTTTAAAAAAAGCTGGAAATGAAGTCTCACTCCCTGCGGGAGCAGACGTTAGTCTCTTCCAGCTCAAATCAGCACTTGCAACCCACTCTCTGCAAAGCCTTCAGTGAAGCGCTGGGCTGTGGGAACAGCCGCCAGGTGGCTAGGAGATGTCTCTGGCTCAAGGGGCTCCTCATCCAACCTGCCTTCACTTTGGGAAGTCCAAATTTAAACACCTGGGCCAGTAGTTCAAAAGGGAAAGACCTGACTTCAGGTACTAAGTCCAAGGGACCTAGGTTAATGACCTCTTTGCCCCCTGAGCATTGGATTCCAACTTCTACTTCAACCATCAAGTTGCTAGATGTAGACAAAGGTTCCTCAATAAATCTGGGCATGAATCTCTTCGCTGAGCTGCAGAAGCAATCTCTCATGCTCATTATTCTTCTTAATTCTATCATTCTACCCCAATTTACAAATTTTTTTCAGTGTCAGAAGCCCACAGGCAAATCGCTGCTGCACTTCAGGAGTTACATTCATTGCAGTTTGGGCCCTCCAACACTAGCGCACAGCACAAGCTAAATATTCCACGTCTCTCTCTATGTATGTATGTGGCCTATGCCTTCACGAACGCCTAGTTGAACAATAAGTTGTGTTACAGATGCAGCCTCTTCCATATATTTTTCATGACTTTTTTTTTTTTTCTAATGAGTGAGTATTGACAGGCATGCTTGGTATTTCCAAGAAACTCAATAATTATCTATAAATATGACCCAAAGAATGTGAGTACAAAAGTTTGTCTGTTTTTTTCCCCAGCTATGGTAGCAGGTCTGTTGAAAGTATTGTCTCTCCTTAACTAACCTTTAACAGCTTATTCATTTCTCCTACTTCTAAAAAAATTTAAAAAAAAAAGAAAAGAAGAGAAGTAAAAGAAAAGAACAACCCAGAGTTACATCCCTCTTACAAAGGGGAAAACAAAGGGCCAGAGATGTTATACAATTTGCTTCAAATAACACAGCACATCATGTCAAAAGCCACTATTTAAATAAGCATCTTCCAAATTCCAATATTCGTTATCCTGTAGAGGTCTACTACAATGTGAGTGGTTATTATGATTTGTAGACTGAAGACTTACTATTTCAACTCAAAACAGGCAGATACAAATATTCTGCAAGCAGAGATATGTTTAAATTTATATAAAGATCTGATTTACCATTCACTAATTTTAAGGTTAGTATAAGAGAAAGCCATACTCATAGCAGATCTATAATGAAGATTTACAAATACTGTCAATTTTACACAAATTTTTACGAGGTCTGTGCTGCATCTTCAGACAAATGCAGCCTTATGAAGAAAAATGAAAAATATACTACATTTAGGAAACTGTAATTAGTTAAAACTCAAGTATGTTCCCTCCCCATTCTTTGGGGAAGAGAAAGCATGTTAAAGTTAATGTATTTATACTGGTAAATTATGGTTATCTAATTAAACTGGGGTCTTACCTGCACATAAGAAACGAAAAGCCAAAAAACCCAAACTAATCCATTTCAATAACAGCCCTGCAGCCATACCAGAAGGTTTCAGCCCTCCCTTCAGATCACTTAAGGTCTTTTTTCATTCTTCTTTGCCTATCATTGCATAGTAAATTTTTATTTCGTATGATAATACTGTTCTCCAAGCCAGTCTGAACCAAACAGCCAAGCCAGAGAACATGCAATACCGTCTAAATGCCCTCAAAACACCACCAGCATTCCCATACTCTGTGTACCTGCTGTTTTTTATCATCATATCAAAACTTGAGTTTGTGAGAAGGTTGCTTTACATTAAGCGCAACAACAGCACACAGCTCTGCCCACAGCTTTCCCCTTTCTATGTGCCTGCTTTCTTCTTACAAGCATCACTGAAAAAACAACACAGCGCTTTCCAAACTGTGTTGTCCTCTCTGTGGTCTCCTCCTAGCATCATCCACAGCAATGAAGGGCACCAGTGTCTACTACTGGGCTCTGCTGCCTCAACAGCGACACCCACTCTTCCTTTGGGCTGCTCTCCTCGCATCTCATTTCAAGCAATAAAGGACAGTAAGGGATCAACAAAACCTGTTAGATATATCAGTTAATTAACTTCCGTGGAATGGAACCAAAACCCAGTTTGCCATCATGTCTTTATGGCAGTTAAAGAAGCTACGCATTTATTAACTTATTGCCCTACTTTTCCATCTGATATTTCCACATTTGTATCAATAAGAAACCCACTAAATAGAATTTGGCCACGTATGCAGATATGTTATGAATTAATTGACCTTCACTTGCTACCTAATTAGCTATTGATAACATTTCTCATTTCACATAAAAAACTCACTACTTCCTTTCACACCATTATTCTCCCGTGCATCACCAAGGTGCGCAGCTGCTTTATAGCAAATCAAAGCACACTGAGATAGAACTGACACAGATCACAGCGGATCTTCCTGCAGCATCCAGGACTGAAAGGCAAATAACTAATTAGAAGGAACAGCCTTATTCAATTACCTAATAATAAACTCCTTTGCTCATTAAACACATTCCACCTATTGTAACAGCTGGCACGCTAAAATATCTGATGGAGGAAAACCTACGTGTAGCACTATTGGTGCTTTAGGGAAAGCTGACTAAATTTGGGGGGTTTATAGCAGGACTTGTTTCAAAGATCATCTATGCAAGGAACAGTGGAGGACTTAATTATGCTGCAAAAATGTCAAGTTTAGGGGAAGAAAGAGCAAGCAAACATTTCTTAGGCCTGCCTTGAGTAATGCCAAAGACCAGCTTACTCCTCCACCGAGATACAGGAGCAGCCTTGTGGGCTGCTGCCCTGAAAACAGAATGCGATGCTAACAGCTCAGGACGAAATGGCATATGGCTCTTATATAAAACACAGTCACCTCTGCTTCCAGGACAGGTTTTGGTTTTTTCATCAAGTGTCTGTCTAAAGAAAAAATGCCTCAAGAAACCTGGCAGCAGAGATGCTAACTGCAAACTCCCTCCTTCCAGATGAACTCTAACCACATCCTTCAGAGAGCCACACCTTCTCTTGCTCTCCTACTGCCTTTATAATTTGTGTGGTGCTTTCTATACAACAGCCAGCTTCAGTGTGGGGTGACACCTCCCCCGCTATCATCCAGGTCCCATTTGCTTCCTTGCACACCCATCTAAGATAAGACCTAAACCTGCATTCCTACTGGAAATTTCCCTCTCCCCAAAAGAAAAAGAAGCAAATGTAAATACCAACAACTCAGTAAGATAACACTGCTATTTGAAAAGGTTGAAAACAGAAAATACCATGAAAAACATGCTTAACAAGCAAGTGGAGGCTAAAGGTAAGCGGGAATGACTGCAAGCAGTCCTGTGCAACAGCCCTGTTCAGCATAAAGACCACTAGTGTCATTAAACGGGTAGTGCTGCAAGCACCGGCACAAATGGAGGCAGGGGATTTACACTTTGGGTTGCAAATCCCCAAACCCAGCTTCCTTGTGGTTAACTGAATTTTAAGAATCTCCTTTCGTCTGTGCTCTCTGAGAACCAATTATTTCACTTGTGAGGGCTTATAGGTCTCTCCCTCTTTCTCCACCCTACTATTTAGCTGCCTGTTTTTACAAAACTTGAGGGAGCTTAATTATCCTTGAGACTATGATCTCTTTGTCAAAGTCGGCTGAAATTGGCCAGTGGGCTCACAAGTTAGTCTGGGAGGAGGGAAAGAGAGGCAGCTTGACTGCATAAGCCTCATTTCCTCAAGAATCCAGGCTAAAAACAATCATAGCCAGAAGGTTCAATCACAGAAAGAGTACCGTAGACTCTTCCTGCACTTCAAACAGAAATTGGCTCATGCATACTAATCAGCTAACACTGCTCTCACTGAAGTAATGAGAGTTTTGTAGCAAATTAATATTTGTATTGATTTATACTGAGCATTGTCACAGGCTAGAACTTTTAATGGTATCAGTGTGTTCAGTACGAAGCACAAAATCACCTTCACAGCTATGCTGTAACTCATACATGCTCACAGTATCTCCATAGCTATATCTACACACCTCCACCTCTGTGCATGGAAACCCCATGCCTTCATTTTCAGCAATACTGACAAATACTGTGTGACCAGTGCTATGAAGCACACAGGTAAAGCAAAATGCATTTGGGGAGTAGCCTGCATTGTCATGACATTTGTTATTACCCACTACCTTAGGAAAATCACCATTAAGATAATTTTTTCACATTTTGTATCAGAAAACAACTATATGCATGACTGATGGCATATGACGTGCACATCTTCAAATGAAGTAATGGAGAAATTATACTTCAGGGGAACGGGATTTTTTTGTTATAACTTTCATGGGTTTTCAAATGCATAGATCACATTCTGGTTAATTTCTAGCTTTAAAATCTTTATGAAGAGGTAGTTAAGGCTGCTACTCAATTTAAATTTGCAAAAGGTTGCCCATCTTTTTGTTTTTAAATAGACTGAGTTTACTGTCATAACACCCCTGTGCCTGGAAAGATTTTGTTTCTTGTCATAGAAAGCAAAAGATGAGCCCAGTTTCATGGTCACAACTCTCAAATGAATGAGTATACATTAGCTGTGAGCATCACACGCCAAAAATGTTCATTCCCTTATTGATTTCCACAAGGGCATTCTTCTGCTACAGAAGAGAGTTTCTTCCGGGTTTGTTCTATACCTCAGCCTTCCTCTCAGCCAGGTCATCACTGTGACAAACGCATTGCCCACATTTTTACTCAAAGCAGTTGACGTCAGTCTCCAGTTAGCACAAGAGCTAACGCTGCCTCCTGAGAAGGGCTTCGCTCTGTTGCCATAGAGAAACCAGCAGGACCATTTGGAGCACCCTGGGACATCCTGGGCCTCTGCATGGTGCCAGCAGATATGACACACTCCTCTGACATGTCACTGGAAAGCCATCAACAGCACTCTAGGGTATCTCAAATAGTATCAGATGCCTTGGTTTGGGCAACTGAATCAAGCCTGAAGGCTCAGGTCCTATCCACAGCAAATAAATACACATTAATTTTAAAATGATGGCTAATCTAGAGAGTGATTTTAGGAAAACAGAAAAAGAAAAAGCATTGTACATTTCTTAATTTTCACACCTAGCTTAAACAGTTGAGTTTTGCGGAGTGTTTTACTTGGCTGGGGGTGAGGGCCCTGCTTGACAACAACTAGCGGGGCTTGGTCTAGTGTCTGACATGCTGGATTTTATTTTTCGGGTCACTGCAAACCAAGAGAGAAGGTCCTAGCAGCCTGGCCACCTTCTGAATGACTTCTGAATCTGTTCTTACAACCATCGCATATCTTCACAGGTGCCACCAGACTGATACTCAGTAAGCTCCTCTCCTGACAACACCTACGATGGCATGTGACACTGTTCAGTTCACTGCAGAGTGCTCAAGGCCTACATAGAATTTCAAGGAAAAGTAAATAAATTAGTTTTTTTACAAAGTTTAAAAGGTCTCTGACCTATGGGCCATGCAGGTGAGGCAGCAGCAGCATATCTGATGGGCTGCTAGCCCAGGCCATCCATGTGCATTGCAGACCCCATCGCATTCAAACCAAACAAACCCAGAGGAAGCAGTGGCTGAGTACTTGTAATGCCTCACGAAAAAGGGCACATCTACACTGTGGTGACTGCACCAGGTCAGCTTTCAGCCAGGAGTGTGGCACCGCACGGTGCTGTGCTGTAGAGCAACGTGTGAGTCCGCAGGGAGCAGGACAGTTTCTTTGGCCCCTGGAGCTGCCACATGCACACAAGGGTGCTGCACCACAACTGCTGCATCTCTCATATGTTTTTATACAGTTTTCCACTGACTGTCTACTTCTTTCTATTTACCATCCAATGATCTGTCTTTCCAGGCATTGGGGCTATCTAACTTTCGAGGTGCTGGTCACAACAAGTTGTGACACTGCTCATAAACAAAGCAGATAGGAAGACAGTTTCCTTTCCCCATCATTCACTTCTTTGTTGTGGCCAAGATCTTGCAGGAATCTCATCCTGGGTGGCACAGCACATCCACAGCCACAAGAAACACATAAATGTGGAAGAAAACAGATGCTTAATGATTTCCTCTTTCATTTCAGTTGTGGGACAGGTACCTCGCACAGCAAGCTTCCAATGATAAATTTCAAAATCTCTAAAACCATGACAACTTTCCTTTCATTGCAGTTGGTTTCAAATACAATCCACCTCCTCAAAAATAAGGTGCCAGCCTTCATATGAGAAGATATGATCGAGAGAGGGGTATGGTTGTCAAATTGACTTGGAGATAAACTCCCCAATTCTTTTGGGGTTTGTTCTTTAATACATTTCCAGTGCTGGGGATGACCTGGACTCATAGGAACATGGGTCTTGTCTCTGCGAGGCTTTTACATCAGGAAGCTCCCTGCATCTGAGCAGAACCCTGTCTTTTGTATTGATGATGCAGTCAAAGTGTAACAGCTTGGGCAGAACAGCTGACGCCTGAGCTGAGAAAAAGCTACATACACAAGGCCAAGGGGAAAAAAAAAGAGTCTGGAATGAAAGAGGAACCACCTGCCAGAAAAATAAAGGAGTAGGTGGGGAGACCTGGAGAGAGCAAGCCTGTGGGAACAGCGAGTGACCTGTGTTAATAGGGAGCATGGGGGAGGAGTGGGCAGTGAGCAATTGCTCTTGTGTTCAAAATCCTAGTGATGGGATGAGTCAGAGACTCTGATTGAATTTTGCCTTCACTACTCCCACAGACTGGTTATTATAAAGCTTAGGGGAGCAACAAAAACTACACAGTGAATCGATGGGTATACGAAGCACCCCCAAGCGCCCAAAATCTGAAGAACGTCTGCCAAATGCCGTGTCCCTTGACTCAAGAATCCTGAAGCTCTAATTACTCTGTCTAGCTGCTCTTCTTCGTGTAATAAGACTTAGACTGATCATTGAGTGGCAGCTGCATGTGAGATGAAGGGGTACAGCAGACTACCTGGTAATGTTCTAATGCTCTTTGTGAGTCTCCGATGGGCTTCTGCAAGCAGCAAGCTCCAGGAGTTAACTCAATTCAGCAAGATCTCTACCCAGGACCTACTAAATACTCTCTTAGTCCCTCAGGACAACACAATTCAATGAACAAGAAGATGCATTTGTATCCTTCTATAACCATTCTTTAACCGCTTTTTCTTTCAACCATTTCTGTTCTTAGCATTCATCCTCATCTCCAGGCCAGGGGGCAGGTGACCTGCTCAGCAAGTTCTACCACACCATAACCAACAGTGAAAATCACTGGTAAACATCCACTCACTCACATCAGGCAGTCCTAACAGGCCAAAGTAGGCCCAAGCTGTTGCAGCATGTCTGCTGCCTGTGAATGGCATCTCCTCTAACCACCAAGGGGCTTTGCCCGAACCACGCGATTAGGAAGAGAGGTTACCCACACCTTTCAGAGGCAAAGAGGGACTGGATAGCTCAGTGGTAAGACATCCAACCAGGTTCTCCTTTGGGAATGTAACATTACGTTCTCTAAGCCTTAAAACAAGGTGCACAGGTTTAAAATCTGAGAGGTCAGGTAGTGACTGAAGATACACTACTGACAGCCAAGACAGCTTTGTGCCTTCAGTGCTGCTGTTGAGAGACAAATAAGGAAAGAAAAAATAATCTGAAGGAGACACCTGGCTTTTCTAACAGGTTCCATAATGAACTTCAACTGGTACTTCTCTGCTTTTCATAGTTTCACTTTGAGAGCAGAGAGCGACATCAAGTTAGGAGTTGCTCCTGCAAGTTGCCTTGACTGCTAGTGCTCCTCTGCTGCAGTGGCCAGCCCTTGGCTCAGCCCTGGCAGCCCACCAGGGGCTCCATCTCCTGTAGTACCACAGGCAGTCACACCGAGTTATGACTCCAAAACAGGCAAGAAATGTCCCTCTCAAAAGAGGGACAAATCCTGGCGATCATCATGGCACCCTCCGCAGTGAGCAGACGTTCACTGTTTTTTGTGGGTTTTGTTGTTGTTGTTATTGTCTTGGTTTTTGTCTTTTTAATATTTTTTTATTTAAAAAATAGCTAAACACCATGTAAGACAGCAGTTAAAGGCTTATTTCAGTTTTGCTTGACTCTCTCCTAACCAATTTAAGCCAAGCTTATTCAAGTTTAAGAGTGCTCACCCAGCAGTTCAGCTAGTTAATTTTAACCCTACTTTCAGTTAAGCCAGAAGAGCTGGCATGGAGATAGCTACTGGAATAGATGAGAGGGAGACAGACATGAAAAAGGAAGTGTTAAAGGAATTGGTGCATGCTGGGAGGACTACAGGAGAACACTGAAAAAAAAAAATAATGGGGTTTTGCAGAAAACAAACAAGAACAGGTGATTGACAAGGCAGGGAATACAAACAGTTTCTAAATTCAGAGATAAGGGAGGGGGGTGTCTTCACAAAGAGATTTCCCTCTCTTAAACCAAAGTGCATCTCAATTTATGCTACATTTCGCTGACTAAATTAACAGTTTCACCTTACATTTAATGCAGTCCTTCCCTTTCCTTTGGATCAACTCAGACAAGCTCATGGCTGCACGATCACTTGAACAGAGATAAAAAAGGGGAGCTAGCAATGGTAGGACACAGGATAGGATGGAACCATCTCTTTTTAGCAGCAGCTCACAGTTGTATGAGTTGGGTATAAACTGAAATACAGTCTCAGAAAACAGGATGGCATCATTTTATGCAGCATCTGATGCCTTGCACTTTATTCTGAGTCAAGAAATTCTGATAGCCTGAAAAAGCAAGGCCTGCAGGAATAACACCTATCCTGGGGACACCATTTTCACAGAGAATATTTAAAATAATGAAGTCTTCTCTCATGAGACTTCCTTTGAACTCACTGGGGAGAAACATGCCCCTTCTAGAGAAAAGTCAGTGGAAAAAACCCACTCAGATTCATCTTTACGACAGCTCACAGGAGATTCCCTTCTGCTTTTCCAGTACAAGAACTGGTGTATCCATGAGATGAGGAGGTCTGAAATGAAGAACAGAAGTTGTTTTCCATGCTGTACACCACGAAGTTGCAGGCATCCTTGCTGTCACACACTGCAGATGCTGAAGGTGTGCACAGTTTAAAAAGCACAAGGAGAAATCCAGGGGAAAGATGGTCACTGAGAGCTATTAAGTACACACATATCATGCCTGGCTCTCAATGTGCCTGAGCACCACACCACTAGGAGCTAGGAGACCATTTTAGGAAGCCATTGTATGTTTGCACGCCATCTTCTAAATCTCCAGTACTGACCATTACTGGATCACTGGACTAAACGGGCTTTGGTCTGATGCAGGGTAGCCACTGCTATTCTGAATACAGAGGGAGCCTAGAGAGTTAATTCTCAGACACCTAAAACTAGTCTTGATTGACATTTTCTCTTCATGCCCACACTTTGCAGCAATTCAGACACAAGAAAGCTTCTGCCAGGTGGTGTTCTCAGACTACCTGTAGTTTATTGGACTTTTTATAGCAAAAAACAGAGATAGGTGAAAAAGAAAGGATGCAACCAAACATATGCTCTGTAAGAAGAGTGAGCTCTGGATTCTGCATCCCCCACTTGGAAGATTTCAGCCTGCAACTTCCACATCCCCAGAGCCCACAACAACTGAAAAGGGCAGCCTGTACCCTCCCATCCTGCAGAAATTGGGTCACTGTGCAGCAAAGCAGGCAAAATTCATGGGCCCAGAAGGAATAAGTCACTTTGTTGCCCAGGAGAAGTGAGTCTGCCCATTTCAGTCATTATTCCCCACCAGCACTAGGAACAGCCCTTGAACTCACCTTCTCCATGAACAGTGCCACACTGCATAACCAGGCCATGGGCAGAAATTCAGCCAGCTAGGACACTATAAACACCCATTTAAATGCTTTCTAACATAAACAGAACTCGCCAATCCCCTCTGCATATGGAGCTCATCTGTAGTCTGTCCAGACTGCCTCATCTGCCCAGTGAGAGCAGTATCACCTATTTCAAATTATGAGATGAGTCCTTGGCATCTGCAAAATATTTAGAGACCCACAAAAGAATCACAGGAATCTACAAAAGACTAACTGCTGCATCCCAGCTTGAAGCTCACTCTCTAACAAACAGCCTGCTCACTTTACAAAGATTTTTTTTCCCCCCCTTTTCTAAATAAAGCTGAGGCCATCTTAAACAGATTCTTTTCAGTTCCAGGTATTTCAGCAAAGTGGATGTTACTAAAACTTTTTTTTTTTCCTTCCTTGGAACCCTTTTAACTTGGTAAGCAGGTCTCTGTGTACAGCCTTCAATTACCTTTCATTCCATGGTGCCAAATGAGACCAGATAGGCAGAGCCTTAAAAGGCTTTCAGGAAAATGCAAATGAACAGTTCACACTAGTCTGCTGGCTCAATAAATAGAACAGTTTGAAGTGTTTAGACACTAGTAAATAGATAAAAAATACAGAAAAAAAATTTCCGTAACACTAAAGAAGCTTTCGTTTTCTTGTTACCACCATAAAACTTGCAATGACAGTATCTTCAAGATACATCCGCTGTTATCTGTATTAGCTTAGACAACACATCCTTTTAGTAGCTGACCTGCAGAAGGGGTGTAAAGCTGAGCTGAGAAATAACACAGAATTTAAAATCCTGAATTGCCTTCAAATGTGAGAGTCAACTTCCAGCAAAATGCACATGATCTGTCAAGTATTTCTCCCTCCTGGACATCATCATTCATTTTAATGTAGGAATTATTTTATTTCAGCTCAAATCCAGTAACATGGTTCATGTTCTGGTCTCCAGAAACTATCTTATCTATTAGTGTTCCTTTGAAAGGATTTTGCTCTTCACTACTTGCAGGACAAGAAAGCCTTGAAAACAGGCTTGCTTACAGTGTCCAACATGGAAGGATCTCAATGTGACATATTAAGTGTTACATATCCAGGTTCTTCACTTTTAAATTGAACCCAGTGCGAAGTACAAAAATATAAACAAAGCAGTTCCTGAAATTCAAGCTCCCCAGTTGGACAGGCCTCTTCACAGACCCTGCCAACTGCACAAACACTGCAGCATCCAAAGAGGAGTCTGTAAGGGCTCCATAAAGCTTTTCAGAGGCTTTAAGGCAGCAGACGAGGCTCCAGTTCTGGCACTGCTTCCTCAGCATCATCCACCTTGCTGCCCATCGGCAGGGCTCTGGGCCTTACGATGGAGGTACCCCTTCATGCACCTCCGGCAGTTAATCGGGTTAGCTTGGAGACGCTTTCATCTTCACACTAAGCACACCAAGGCTGCTTGCCCAGTACGGTTTTGGGTGTGCCCACACGGTCACACACGGGGGGCTTTGCTGGACGGAGACCCACCAATGGAGGTGATGTTATGACTGGCAAATGAGCATGCATCTGGCCAGCCGCTGCACCCATCATCGACAGTGCTTACAGAAATGACCCACCCACGCTCTCCTAACACCCCCAAAATGTCCTGTTCACAATAGACCAAGCTCTGTCCTTCACCGAAGAGCAAGAAACAAATGNGAAGGGCCCTCTGGATGTCACCTGGTCTAATCCCCTGCTCAAGCAGGGCCACCTAGAGTCAATTGCTCAGGACAATGTACAGATGGCTTCTGAATATCACCAAGGATGGAGACTCCACAACCTCTCTGGGCAACCTGTGCCAGTGCTCAGTTACCCTTACAGTGAAAAAGTGTTTCCTGATGTTCAAAGGGAACCTCCTGTGTTTCACTTTGTGCCCACTCCCTCCGGTCCTGTCACTGGGCACCACCAAGAAGAGCCTGGTTGGGTTCTCTTCGCATCCTCCCTTCAGATATTTACATACATCGATGAAATCCCCCTGAGCCTTCTCTTCTCCAGGCTGAACAGTCCCAGATCTCTCAGCCTCTCATAGGAAAGATGCTCCAAAACCCTTCATCATCTTTGTGGCGCTTCGCTGCACTCTCTCCCGTAGCTCCACACTGGTGCTTTGGCAGACTGATCCAGCTGGCAGATACTGATACCATGCTCCCTCGTCTTCCCTGCAAATCTGGAAAGAAGGTGGCACGCAGGAGAGCTCATGTTCCTCCCCAGAAAAGGGCTCTTTTGATCAATCAGTATGTAAAGAAGAGCCTGTCTCAGAGTGTTTCAGTGGGCAGCTCTAACTACCAGGCACCACCTAAATGTAACACATACCTCAATTTGAGACTAAAAAAATTGTCTTCTCTGAATAGGAAGAAGTTTATTCAAAGAGACTCAACATACTCACTATAATTTATTTTTAAAGCAGGTACACCAAACCAAGACAGTTAAAACACTAAGTCTCCAAAGCTCTAGATATTATGTAAATAAACTCTAAATAATTGCCTGCATTAAAGTGTGGTTCAGTGTTCAGCAAGGAAAACAGCTCTTGTTTTTTTTAATTAAATTCTGATTTTATCTATAACTCTAGACTGTTCGGTTTGTTTATTTACATGAAATGTTATCCTGGTTGTTACGTGCCAAAGCCTTACTCTGAAACTGTATGATTAACACCAGTATTTCCGAAAGCTACGCATCAAATAGATTTATATGACTAATGACATAAATCCCTCAGCCGGCAGTATAAGCAAACTCAGCTAACAGGGCACATTCTTGACATACATATGGCAATCTACAAACATTCTTCTGAATAACAGAGATGATGGGTCTGAGGATACCAGTTGATACAGCCAAGAGCCACACACTTGCCATGATCCCAAAGCACTGTGGGGTGAGGCAGCACACAGAAACTCACGGCTTCAGTTCATCCTCAGTGGTGAGGAGCTGCAACTGAAGATGTTGTCCAGTTATTGGATCTCACTCTGCCTGCAGCAGGGTTGGCAGGAATAAACCTGTACCTCCACTTCTGCTGCTTCAGGGCAAAATCTGGCTTCTTGGTATAATCCCATCTTCACCAGCAATTAACTCCACAGACTCAACTAGAAAATGCAGGACAGGAGGTCCAGGTGCATGCTCCCTTGTGCCAGCTGGGAAGAGGGCGATGAGGGGTGGTAGGACAGAGCAGCACTGCTTCACTCATCCACCACTGTAACCCCTTGGAGCAAATGCCCCGACAAAAACTGCCCGCTTGCTTTGACTACATTTTTCACATGGTTTTGCCCTTCTCTCCACTGAGCAATGATGTTGGTGGTAAGTTATTTGCAGCGATCCCTCAGGATTTCTCTTCGCGGTATTATTAGCTTAGACTGTGACTCCAATTTCGATTCGTGGGTGATAACCATCCCTGCACAAAAGTGCCCAGCTCTAATAGCTGGCACGTCTGCTGCAAGCACCCTATGCTGCCAGGGAGAGTGATGCTGTCCTCGGGCAGTGCGGGCAGGCGCATCACTGCTTTGGCCAGGATGATGCAGCAGCAGCATCTCCTGCACTGCAAACCCAGCTCCCTGCCAGCACAAGGGTCGCAGAGCCCTTCTGCCTGCCCCTGGCCTCTCAGTCAGAGCCCCGAGTCTCTACAGTTGTTAAAAATTGTATTTTAAGAAACTTCTACTGACTTGCTTTTGTTTCATAAAAGCTGATTATTGCCCATTTGCTGCAGATGCTAGCCTGTCTGTTTAAAAAAAATAATTATCCTGTTGGCAGACGATCAATATACAAGAATATCTACAAAGAAGCTGCTACAGTTTATCATCCAGTAATCCATGGATTAAGGTCATTAATAGCACCCAATGACATATTGCCATGACTCCAAAGGTGCTGCTCTGGCTTGAAGGATATTCAGAACATAACCCCCTCAACAAACATTTCACCTGAGTTGCTGCTTCTAAACATTCAAAAGAAGAGAAGAAACAAGAAAACCCAGAAGAAAGACACCTAGCACAGTATCTTGCATTGCACCAAAGAAGTTATAATGAAAATAAATTAACATTTTCAAAATACTGAATTTTCCTCTTATTCAGACTGATATTTTCACAGTAAAGGAGTGCTTACTGAGTAACCAAAACTTTGATCTGAAGAGCTAAATTTAAAAAGCAAGTCAAGACTTTCTCCCATGCCAAGAAGACAGAGCCACAATCAGAACTTTCAAAATCAGATCCAAAATGCTCAGTTTTGCCCTTTAATTATTTACATGAGAACAGGAATGTATCATCACAGAAAACACTGTGTACTCCCCAAATCCCACGAGGTCAATAATCTTCTTTTATGCAGTACACAAAGTATTTTCACAGAACTTTTAAAATAGTTTTCTAAATCGTGCCTGATGCCATTAGGAAGTCAGAAGAAGCCGATGGCCTCATAACATAATTGCTAAATATCCTCCACTCTGTTCTAGCCTTACACTGCTGTCTGTAACATCCGTACATATAATTATTAATTTAGCTGAGAGTCCCCAACTGAGAGTCCCCCAAGGGTAAATAACCTGCTGTGTCAAAATCTAAGTAATGGATAGGACTTTTCTTACCTCTCTTCATTTAAACAAAAGAATGTGCACACTTTCCATCTGATTTGTTTCATTAGGACTCTGGTAATGGCCCTAGTACTGTGCCATTATGTATTTTCATTTGCCATGAAACAATGATAATTCGTAAAATGTACTCAGGAGAACATACAATTGTCCTACCAGCTGTAAGGAATCTTGTATCCCACAGCCATATGGATTTTTTGTAAACAACATATTGACAGTGGAAAAGAAAATCCTTAGAAAGAAATCTTTTAAAAGCTTCAATAAAAAAAAGTTATGACAAACAACATTTGTATTAATATACATTATACTGAGAACAAATCACTTTCTGATTAACCTGTTTTAGCTGTAACTCATCATTTCACATTTTCCTTTCAGTACAATGTAGTACCATTTTTACTACACATGCAATTTTTTTTCCTCTTACCTTTAAGGAATCAAAGCAGGCAATAACTCTTCCATTTTCGACCTGGCAACTTTTAGGAGGGTGTGCAAATTTGCATTCTTCGTCAGAGCGTGAACAAGTTCCCCTCTGAAATTGCCTGCACACTTCTAGAGTTAGCCATTTTGTATCTCTTACGGGAGCAACATTCAAAGCCATGGTGAAAAGCTGATTTCGGATTTGTAAATTGCTGTCAAGTGAATTATGCCGAAGAAATTTCCAAAACTAATGAAGAAGGGAGGGGAAGATAAAAGAAAAAAAAAAAAAAGAAAAAGAAAAAAGAAAAAAAAACCCAACCAAAAAAGCCTAGAAAAAAATAATTTCAATCTAAAAGAAAGTTAAAAAAAAGTGGGGGAAGATTAACAATGTCCAACACACACAAAGCAGAATAAACAGAGAAAGTTTATCAGCAAGCAGTCACTCATCAATCATTAAGTCCCGCTTGTAGACTTTTGGCTGGGAAAAACCATGCTCAGTCGCATTTCTGTCCATAAAACACAGTGGCTTGATGATTGTATCACGGATGCAGCAGTTTTCAGCCAAGGTCCTTCAATGCAATGGCACTCCTTGATAGAACAGCGGTTCTCTGATGGTTGCTTGCTGGTATTGATTACACAAGAAAAGCAATGCGGTCATTTGTTCATGTCCCAGGAATAAGAATTCTTTTTCTTCCTCTTTTTCTGCTTTCAGATTCCCATCAACTAATTGGCAAATGGAGACAGCTGAGGTATCTTCTGCCAAGCGTAAGGTGAAGGCAATGTCTGGCTGGCAAAGCCGGGATTTTGAGAACACGAGCGCAGCAGTCCTTGCTCATAAAAGTGACTTGACAAAGGCACTTTTTAAGTCACTGACCTAACAAAACAAATACAGTATCAGTTCACATGCAACTCATTCAAATCAACATTACGAAACCTATTATACCTCTTTATTAGATATTCTAACCACGCCGCTGCCAATGCTCACTTGCACTTCTTTTTCCCCAAAACAAAATCAGTCTCCTTCACAAAGTTACACGTGATAAGGGAACAACCAGTTGAAACGCGTATTGCAGTAATATTCTAGGCAGCAATCCAAAAGTTGGGAATGATTTAAATAGATGAATGTGGCAGACACAATAATTAGGCATGCTGGTTTTTAAACAATTCACTGTGCTTAGTCTCCAAAACAATATACAAGAACCCGTTTCCATTAATTTATCATTTGGCCCTTTAGATTGTGTTTACTACATAGTAAGATGTTACTTGGTAGATTTTTTTTCTTCCTAAGAAATTAGGATGGTAGTATACTGTTCTGATTGTTTTGTCCCTCCTTGTTCCTCAAAGAAAAAAACCCAAATCCAAACAGAAAAAATTGTCATTCCAAAATTACAGGAAATACCCGAACCTTCCATATCCAGAAAATAGTTCGTTTCTCTGCTAAGCTAAAGGCTGTTTCACAAAGGCTTTATCAAAGGGTCCACCATTAAGTCATCATCCTCTAATGAGTTCTAATATGAAGCAGTCCTTATCTAAATTTTTCTTTGATTAAATTAGCTTTCATGTACCTTTACAAATACACATTTCAGCATCAAAATCTAAGACTTAAATGTGAAACTTAAGATATTTCCAGACTATAAAATACCTAGGATATTTCATAGATAAACAGATCTGAAAATCAAAGGGTTAGATATTATAAATATTTTTAAATAAATGACTATGTTTTATATGCAGATGGTGAAATCACAGACATGATGTTTCCTTCTATTCAGCTTCAAAGGAACACAACCCTCACTTTGCAGATTCCAGCCAGAAACAGTTAATGGATTATTTTTGTGCAAGAATAAAGAAAGGTAGAAGGACTGGCACAGGTGAGAGTTTAAAACGCATCAATAAAAATAGCTCAAAAAACACTGTCAGCTTTCCCATGCCAGAGTATTTACCATTCTGTGCTTGGATTCATCTGATTTAATTGAAGTCAGTATTGTTAGTAATGCAAGTAAGAATTACAAACAGTTTTAGGAGCAGATCCCAGTTCTGACTTCCAGGTCTTTACATCGAAAGGCTTTTCTACTACTTAATAATGCCACCAGAAAGAGTTTTACTACATGACTGATACCTACACCAACATTTGCTACTGCTAGCATGAATACATGCTAATCACTCAAAAACTTAGTTTCAAGCTCACTGTGCAGTAAGACGGGTCTGGATGATACTTAGCTTTACCTGGTCAACAGGAGTAATGAGTTGCAAGAGAATGAGTACATTTTAAAATAATTCTATACAGTTGCAGCTTATAGTAGAGTAGCTAAATTAAGTATTCCTCAAATTAAATATGCCATTGATGTCGTCCCACAGCATCGATCAAGAGTGAGGTTAAGCTGAAAACGTACAAAGAGGTGAGAAAATATTCATAACTGATGAAAAGGAAAGAGAGGGAGGAAACCAAGGAGAGCCTCTCCACAAGAGCTTGTTGAGCTGATAGTTTGTTGGGCTGATGATTTAGCTGGCTAAATGTAAAAGAGGAAATATTCTCCCTAGAGGCACCCTTTCCAATTCAGAAATGTCAGTAACGGTTTTCAGTAAGAGATGTAGGAGACAGACGGAAATCCTGGGAAAAGGGTAAATGTTACACCGCATGCTGCTGAAAGTCACAAGCAGTAATACTCAGCAGGGCTGCATACTACTAAAATTGACAAAGTTGTTTCTCAAGTAGTAGGTGTTAAGGCTGAAGAAAACCAGACGTTGTGCATGGGGGCAAAGCAAAGAGTATGCGGTGTGTAAATGGCAGTAGCTGCGGTTTTAAAAACAGTGTGCAGAACAGAATCAGATGCGAGACTGGTGAGACTGCAACAAGAATTAATATCAAAAACCATTCGGGGAGTAGATGGTAGAAAAGGAGTGAAATACAGCATCATCCTATTTCTTCTTACTACATTAACTTCTGAAGAAAGGGAAGCATGAAAAGTTTGTCCCAAAGATTCGTGTCTTGTCAAAAGTAGCGACATTATCCAGTTTCTCAAGAAACATTGAGTGCTTCAGTAGTTTCTACTGATGCAGGTTTAGGAGAGACAGAGCTAAGACCTTTCTGAAGGAGGTCAAGCCTTCAGCAGGAGGCAGGTGCAAACACGGTGGAGAGAGAAGAATTAGAAGTGCCTCATCCCCATCACTTACATGGCCTGGGTGTTCATGACCACAAGTTAGGCAGCTGCCACACCTCCTCTACCCATCACCTGCACCAGCAGGGTGAAGGAAGAGATGCTGCCTGCAAAGCCTAAACGTGAGAGGGAAGCAATAAAGGAAAGGAAAAGACAAACCGAGGAAAGAAATTAAGGGAGGAACCAAGGAAAGTAGAATTCAAGATATGAGGAGAGAGCTCAAGATAAGGAAGAAATGGGAGTGTAAGGTAGGAAAGCGAAATAGATGGTTGTGGAAGAGGAAGGGAGGGAGAGGATTCAAGGGAAATGAGGAAAACATATGATGGGTGTTAAGAAAGATGGAGGGAGGATGTGAACACCAGAGGAGAGAAGGGCAAGAAGGAAGTTTAGAGGGAAAGTAGAAGAGACTATGGTTACAGGGGAAAATCCAGGGTTTGGGTAAATGGAGGGAAGTAAATGTGGGAGAAGAAACATAGGATTTACTCAAGAAAATACAATAATAATGATAATAATACTACTCAATGAAATGCCTCTCAGACTACAAGCCATATTAACCTCACAGCCTACTTTAACCTCAGGTGTTGCAAACCCCACCTATGCAGAACACCAGGGCCTCCAACAAATGTCAGCGCTGCTCTTCTTGCCACTACTTCTAACTTCTATTTATGCTCCAACATATCAGCTAAAGTTAGCTGTCCTACCAAAACTAACGAGATCTCACCAGCCTAGAGCCCTCAGCATTGACAGGGACCTTTACCCAGGCAGAAGGTTTGCTTTTCCATTTGTTTGGGGGTTCTGTTTAGTTGTTTTGTCATTATCGTTCATTAATGGTTTCAACTCAAGCCTACACTTCCCATTGTAGCTAAATAAACTACCAAAACTTGCACATTGACAACTAAGATGCAAAATGTTCTTAAGCTGAAGAAAGTATTCAACATAGCAAGCATAAAAGAACTGATTTTGTTTGTTTGTTTTTTTCTTACAACTATTGCTGTTTATTTTCAGTCTCTTGCACCCTTGGATCAATGGAATTGATCCAGAATACACACGCAAAACAAATGCAGTCTTTTGTAGGCTCAGTGAAATAAATTCATGGACATGTATTTGTAAAAACTAAAAACTATTTAGCTTTAGACCACTCATTTCAGATAAGCATCACTTTCCTTTTGTGGAAAGTTAGCAGGGCACAGAGGAGTAGGAGGGTTTTGCCAAACTCGTGTTCTCCTGAGAGAATGGGAAACAGCCTGTGTTAGGATCCGGACCTTTCTATTATAAACCACACAATCATTTCTCCTTTTCCAAGAAAATAATAATAATAAATAAAAATGCCTTTTAATTATTAAACAAGGCAAAGCACACAGGTGCTAGGTGGCCCCAGAAAATGTTCTTGTTCTGAAGTACACTAGGCAGCTAGCATCTTCAAGAGCAGGAAGCGAGCATGCAGTCCTGCCCTATCACAAACCAGCTAGATCTCTCAGCTGGAAAATAGGAGCTCTTGCTATATACAAAATATGGGCTGCTCTGGCACAGTAGTTTTACTTATCAGACAGATTTTGTGACAATAGACTATGTAGTATCTGTCTACTGGGGAAGTTGAGACTTCCTGGACATGCCTCAGTAGATAAACTGTAGGAATGAATGAAGACTTCATCTCCAAAAAGTCAACTCTGTGGGTGATGACTTCCAGTAAAGCAGAAGAGTCCTCTACATGGTCTCAATACAGATCTCCAGTGGAACCACTAAGGTATCTCAAAAGGTGTTAAAACAGTTTCTTTCTTTACACTTAAGAGAATTAAGCACTCTGTATTAGTAATCACATTAAAATCTTTGGTAAGAGATGTCAAGACTGGGGCTCAGTTTTTTGCTTTGGCTGTCAAAGTTTATCAACATGATCCATACATTTCTTCTACATATATACCAGAAACTCGAGAATTAAAAAGTTAGAAAACCTTCAGTTGTACCTAACAGGGATTGCACATCTTAAGGCATTCAAACTCTTCCTTCCTAGCAAGCCAGAAGAGGTGTGGCAAATATACTTAGCTTTACAAGTTTGATCATATACAACGGTCTGCTTTAAAAATAAGGAAATAAATAAGTAAATAAAACAAAAAAAAATCCAAATGACAAAACAACTACTCCACAACAAAGAATCACTATGCTGTGGAAGCAGGGTGGTACTCCTTACTCCTTTAGGTCATTACCAAGGCAGAAACCTGTTGACTGTCAGAATAGATTGCTGCCTAAATTCAGTTAAACATGTGAACTGAGGTGGGATAAAACTCACCTACAGGACCTACCTACAGTTACCAAAAGTGACCTATTGAATACTCTAATGCCAAAAAAATGCCTTGAGAACTCAATTTCCACGCATACACCGCAACCCTTCAGAGAGACTGTTACCTTAACCAAACATGGGAACACTTTCAAGAGGACCAAGGTCACATCTCTAAACCCAGGGAAATGGCACTGCCCAATATTAAGCCCTTGACGCAAAGCAGGTTAATACAACCATTCCCAAGTGTCCCAGAACATCCCATGACATCTAAATACAAGGATTAACCAATGAGTCCCACGCTACAGATGCATCTTCAGACTACTGAAAAGCACTGTGTTCCTTCAAAAAGCTACTGCTCCTTCAGCGGCTGGCCACATTTGCAAAGGAAACTTGCTCTGCAGTTCACTATGTTTACAGTCAAAACCTAGTGGAAATATTCCCTGTATAAGTCTAATACAGAGGGATCCTTCCATAACCAGATTGAGTTAAGTACCTTGAACATTCACAATGGAAATACAGTTTTTTGAAGACTGACAACTGAACCCTCACCCTTAAGGCCAGGAAAAGGCACCCAAATCCCGCTAAGTTGCAGTTGCACAGCAGACTCCATTTGCAAAGCATTCAGGGCACAGCCACATGTTTAGGAGACACTGGCACGTGTTTTAGTCCTAAAGATGGTCAGACTTTGCTTCAGTTTTTCAACTAAACCTCAGTTATATTCTTTTAAATGCCTTTTTCCCCCATTGTTTGTGCTTTAAATAGCATTCAAGGCCTTCAAGCCAAAGAGAAGCTGCACACCAAAGGACCGCCGCGACCCTACAAGCACACTTCAGCATCGCTTTCAATTCCAGCTACCTGCCCTTTCCATGACTCCCCCGCACTGTTTTCTCTTGCCCTCCCTCAGATTCCCTGCTGAGGAAAGCAAGGCTGCAGCTTAATCCTAGGCTAAAGCTGGATCCGTTATGATCTGCCTCCCCAAGTGCAGAATAAAGCCAACACAGCAGCTTGAAGCACCCTGTGTCAGACGTGCTGGCCAACTCAACCGAGACGTGCCCACCTGCCCATGGCCCACACCTGAGGGAGTAAAGAGCGGGGCAGACATGACAGGGCATGACGGCAGGGGCTGCAGCCCTGCTCCCACCCCTGCACCCCACCTGTGGCAGGTCAGGCTCCTCACTGCAAGCTCCTATAATTACAATTCTGTATCTAATGGGAGGTGCTCCCTGTCCCTGGAAAGCAAGACTGGCTCTCAGTCATCGCATGGTAATTTAAGCCTCACTATGCAAAATCTCCCACTAACCAATACAGAGAGGATCTCATGTCAGAAGATGTTAACATGAATGAAAAGGACAAAAAAAGTAATTTTACAGACAAATAATCTGACAGTCAGCACACTTGTTAATCACGTTTGAATAAACTACATTCTTAAAGTGAGAACACACACGAGATTTTCATGTGGTAGATAGGTTTTTTTCACTCCATCAGCCCACCAGATCAGGGAGTAGTACCAGAAAGTGAATATAATAGCACAAAGGTATCACTCACCAGCAAGTACTTCTTATTACTGTTCTCTTGAACCTGTTTCTAGCATTCCTATTTTTGATACATAACTTAATGCCAGATATCTAGTAAGACTGGACAATACACCATAGAGTTCAGTAATATCTTTGCATAGGTCAGTAAAATTACAGCATTAAAACCAGAATCAGGCTTCTGTCTCTTTCTGGAACTGTTGCGAAGTCAGAAAAAATAAAAGTCCCTACATTCAAGAAACACATCCATGTAACATTATCCATTCTTTGATGGCAAGTATGAACAGAAAACTCTTCTGCCACCATAACATTTTGAAGAAGAAACATTCAATTGTAGTAGAATATGATGAATGCATTTTCATCTACAAATTTCAAATGAAATTTATGAATGTTTCTTGAATCATTTTAAGGGGTTTTTTCCATTTTAAGATGTTAAGCAGCTTCCATTTGGCATTGAGCAAACCAGCATTGCTCAGATGAGGAAGAAGCCAGAAGCAGCCCACTAGCTTGACCAGGTGGTTGGGAGCCAAATCCACTACAATTCTGATCCTAGTTCCTGTATTAAATTGATCTGAACTCAGTTGGTCAAAAGTGTCCTAACTTACAAAAGAACCATTATTTATTTGCTTGACTTGGAGATAACTATTGCAACATATCTCTCTGCCTGTCATACAACCAGAGATGAACACTGACTCTGGCTAAGCCAAAAGAAGTCCAGGGACAGGTTAGAAAACACCAGTCTGTTTTATTTAAACTGAGTATGACCTTCAAGTATTAATTTTGCTAAATGAGCCATACTCTGCTTGTCAAGATTGCTAATGTGCCAGGTTGAGGCCTTTTAGTATGTCCCACGCTATTTACAGTATGGCAACGAGCTTCTTATTAAAACCTGCCGGTGCACTTTGAAGCTGGCTTTACGATATAATAACACTAATGTCCTTTGTCCCCAGGGAAGCAGGTGAGCAGGAAGGTGTACGACTGGCTGAGAAACAACAGACACAGCCTGGGACCTTTTCAGCAATTCACTGTACTACTCTGTAATGGACCATGAAATATTTCTGCTGAACTTTAAGTCTATAGATGACTGGAGCCCACCAGGGTATTTTCAAGCATCAAAGTGCTTCCAAATCATGCTGATAAAACTAATGCTCACTATGCTTCAGTTAAAATGCAATTGCAGAAAACATTTTTTCTTCTTCTAGCAAATGTTTTTTAATTTTTTTGTTTCTTTGCTTGTCTTTTCAATGATATCCATCTCACTCTACTTAACCTTCTCCCCTTCTCTTGGTCTGTACCTCGTCTCACAGTCTGTAACTTAAACACTTGTCATTTCCAAGTCCAAAGAAATCTGATTCTATCCTCTAGGTGTATGAATTTCATACACAAAATTCTGCTCCCACCTTGACAAGAGGGCAAAAGCAATTTCTGTTTCTGTGCCTCTGTGAGCAGAGTTAATCATCCCTGGCAGCAATGACGTTATCACTTGGCCTCTCGTGAACACAAATGTTTTGCTTTTGGCAGAGTGCACCATGTAATAGCTATTAATCAAACCCAATTCCCCAGGGAAGGGTACCCTGTTACATTAGGAGCTTATACTCACATCCAGCTGCAGACAGGCATTGTACTTATTACTTTTATTTTTTTTTTAGGACTGTAAAAATATTTATAGAAAAGTGTGCTTATGTACTGCAAAATTTTTATAGACTGGCATGGAGGGAATGCATGATCAAATGACTGTTCTCACCTGCCAAGGGACTGGTAACATGCTGTTACACAGGAACACAATTTAAAAGGGTTCAGGTTGCTGTCAATTTTCTGTTTACTCTACTCTGGTTTCACACTAAGCCAAGAGGGCAGAACTCTTACCCAGGCATTTGTTTATGTGACAAACAGCGTCCCTTTGCACTGAAAGACAAGGATAGGTCTGAACAAACCAAGGACTCCATGTAAATCGTCCATGTAAATTGAGGAATGTTTTATTTGCAAGCTGAAAATATGTTTAAGAATGCCAAGAGTGTTATCAATAATATACTCCGACAAATTACCCAGGTCTGGGAAGTTGCATGGCACATCCAAACAAAGCTCCTGAGGCGAGGGCAGCAAGAGCACTATCTAATGCTATTAACTCCGACTGCCTCTTAAGCTCTAAACCCATTCTGCTGAACAAATTCCCTGCACAAAATCCAGCAGCGTCACTGTTCTGAGATAAAATACCTGTATTTCTGTGCTGTTTTCTGCATTTGTGTTTTAACTGAGAACAAGGATGACTTCGTCAGGTCAGCCAAAAAGTCCATCTTGCCCAATATGGAGTTTCAAGCCACAGCCAATACCAGATATCCACAAGAAGGGTGCAAAACCAGGGCAGGCAGAACCTATAATTTCCATGTATCTTCTCACAGCAACCTGTAACTCATGTCTTTGTATTTAATAGGTCTCATTGGATTTTTCTGTCATGAATTTGCCCACTCCCTCTCTGAACACTGCTTTGTGAGAAGTGTCTTCTGTCATGTGTCTGGAAAGTAAGATACCTGGAGGGAACCTGACTGCTTTTCACAATTGTAGGCAAAAGCCTGACTCTCAGGAGAGGAGCACGGATATGGAAGGAAACACTTCAGGACTTTGGAGATTTACAAAAAATTGAAAACAGCAAATGGAGCTGGGGAGTAAAATGACTGATTACAAAGCCTCTTAAAATCCAGCAACAACACAGATTTACTTTACTACCCATGAATGTGTTAAGATAGAAGACAGAATGTACCTTTTCCCCCCAGCAAAAGTGGAGCTTGGAGAAAAACACTTTTAAAACCTACTAAAATAGGAAGAAACACCAAGATCCCTTTTTCTGCACCTCAGGCTCCATCACCTAGGAGCGTTCTCAGAAGCAATACCTTCCTATTTATCTAACGGAGAAGGAGGAAGACCTGAGAGTGCCCCCAAAGGAGCTGAAGCAAGGCACTCTGAGCATGTTCTGCCAGACCTGGAGCATTTCACAACCATCTCAAACACACTTTGGACACAGCAACTCATCACTATGGGAAAGCACTCCCAAAAGGGAAAAGAAAAAAATCCCAATACTGTCCTTATTTCTCAGAGGGTTGCAAGCCCTCATCAGCATCCATTTTATCTCAAGGATTTAATTCCTTTTCTCTCTCCATTAGTAGTGTGCATGTAACATGCAACAACCATTTTATTTACTTCTAAAACTAAAGAAATCCTCATGAAGCAGAACGTATGCAAGTGCTTTACTTCTTGCATATCTCATGGGACATACTGCAAAGCCAGATTAAGCGTCTGTGTCAGAATATTTTATATTTTACAGCAGTTAAGAAGACAGAGCAGCAGCCTAATTTTAGCCACCTATGGAATAGCAGATTATCAACTACCTTTGAAGGCAATTAAATTTATTTATTTATAATAATGTTTTAATGTTAATGTTCAGGCAGCAAATGTTTTATGTAATAGAAGCTGAAATCTTTCACTAAAAGCCATTTTTCAAAGACTCTTCCCAGTCAAGGAGAAATCAATAATAGGCTTTTTTGGCATGGTCCTGGAGAAAAAGTAGTAGTATTCAATGTGTTATTGGTCTCTTCTGAAGGTAGGTTGCCTTTTTGTGTTTACAACAGAGATTGTTCTCGCCTGATTATCTTTGCTCCTCCAAGGCGAATACAGAAAACATCTAATCAAGCTGAATGTGAAGATGACAGGAAAAGACTTTCTTCTCAAAATTCACATTATTTTTCCACAAAAAGACCCCTCAAAACCATCATTTAAAACTTCAGAGGTTACCTGTGTTGTGTTTGACAAAACACAATGGAAATTCATTCTCCCTGGAATAAAATAAATTTACATTTAGTGAACCACTATTCTGTTGTCAAATAGGTATCATGAGCTCAGAAGGAGAATGCTTTTCCTCTAAAATTGTTTTTGCGACTAGTGGCAGAGAAATGAAGGTTTCCTCAGAGTACTTCCAAGTTCTGGTGAATGTCTGTTTTCCCAGAAATCTTGAAAACTTCTATTCAACCCCAAGGCAACTGGAAGCAGTGCACAGTAACTGTCTGCAGACACTGCCGGCCAGAGCAAACACTTATTTTTTTCCTGATCTCTAGGTTTGTTGTGCAGTACTGCTACTGACCTTCCCTTTTGCTTGAGCAACGATTAAGAAGCACTGACCCAATAAAAATGGGTCATATCGATCTGTTGTTTTAATTTGTGTAACACGTCTCGCTTGGTCCAGAAAGCTCACTGCCCGTTGCTACTTGAAGAAAGTTACTCTTTAACCCAGTTTCATTTTAGAAATTTTATTTTATTTTTTAATAAGTAACAGGAGACAAAGTACTTAACAGACAGAGAGGATACACAGGAACAAGCTTGGATAGTTTATTGGCGTACAGAGAGGACATCAGCTGAGTTCAGACTCATTTTTGTGCCGCGTGCATAGTTCATTTGTCTGAAAGAGTAGAAGGGGATGTAAACTACACTCAGATTTCTGGAAGGGAAGAAAACAAACCTGCCTGTATCTTTAAGTAACTGTAATGTACAGAGCCTTCCTTTTAATTTCTGTTTGCTTAAAAGTTGAAAACGGAATGGATTCAGGCAGCAATATTTACCAGTTAGGTAGTGTTAGTTCAGTACTCCTAGGTCTCAGATCCAGGCATGTCCCTGCCTTAAATAAAAAAAAAAAAAGAACAACCAAACAATTTTCTCAATATTTAAATGTCAATCCCTCTCTATTTTAACTCAGTTATTTAACATGGAAAGAAAACAATAGGAAAAAAAGTCCTGAACTCCACTTTCAGATCTCAATGACTCTGACTGAATGGTAAAAATACTGGGGGAGAAATTAGAAGTGTCTAAGCGATATTGAAACAATACCACCTCGACACTTTATTTTCATATGGTTGAAACATTTTATTGTAACTCACATATTACCATGGATAAGCACACAGTTACTCTGGAATACACTGTAAATTGTGTTTCAATAGGAAAGTTGAAAAAGAGTTCTTTCATCCTCTGACACAATGAATTGCAGTATTTTTTGCAGTGAAAACTGAATACATTTCCCTGAGATGTTTTGACAGAACACTTTTCCAGACCTTCTACTGCCTCTGCTTACCTACAACCACAGAGATTTCTCCCTCCTGCTGGGGACAGCAGGACCACTGAGCACAGCCTGGTGCTCACCAGCGCTTCCACAGCAAGGGATACGCTTGTGACACTGAACACAAGCAACTGGCTTTTGGCAAGAGAGAGCTTTCTGCTCACGTTGCAGTGGAAAATTTGGGCTGGTTAAAATAAATCTTGACAGCTTTGTCCTTTCCAAAGATTTAATTCATTTGTTGTACTTCAAGCTTAGTCCCAAATGGGTATTTAAAGACACATTCTGTTTTCCACTGGACAATTTGTATTGCCTTGCACAACTCCTGTGTTAAATAGGAATTCAAAAGCTTTCTTTAATCCTGCATAAATCTCACCTTGATAGATAGCACTATTTTTGAAAAATAATGTAAAATTTTCTCTATTTCAATAAATAGTACAAAAAATATTTTGGATTTGGTCAAACAAGTAACATCCAACAACAATACTCAGACAAAAAAAATGTCCCTGTATAAACATAACAAGAGGACTGCTGCTGTTATCCTTACACACACTTCTATTCCAAAAAAACAACTTTGTAAAAATGACTTAAGTTTGTGTTGAATGCATCTCACTTCAGTGCAATATTTGCTTAGCTTGTAAACACGAGATGATATATCTTCTAACCTCCAGCCTAGGTACACACACTGGTCCCTGACACTTGATAAAACTTCTTTCCATTTCACATATTTCCAGGACAAAGCAGGTGAGATACAAAATGAGAAAAAAAACCAACAACAAGCAAATAAATCAACACGCTCTCAGTTGAAATTATACTCTCCAATAATCCCCTGCAACTTTAGAGGCTGCAAAGCATATATTACCAATATGTGGCCTTCACAGAGATATCCGCTTTATTGCAATGCAAAAAGTCAACAAGAAAGGCCCTTCTCCACTCCTACCCTTCTATCCAGTATCTGAAACGGTAGTAACCATGGTACCACTTTACAGCAATGAACAGAACTGCCTGTCCGCTACCAAAAAAAGCACTATTATACTCTGAAAATACAGAAAACACTAAAAAGTTGCAGTAGTATTCTAGTTTAACACTTTTAAGATTTCTTAAGAATAAATTTCACTCAATTTACATATTAAGAGGGTTGGGGTTTAAAAAAAAAATAATTATTATGGTTCTGCAAAGTTGGATGGAAATCCACAGTTTAAGGTTCCAGGTTTTTTCTGGTTTCATTATTGCCAAACATTTAGCAGATGAACAAGGTCCTCTAGGAAGAAATAAAATAAAAAAAACCCAAACGCCACACAAGACCAACCAACCAACCAAACAAACAAACAAAAAACCAGAGAAAAGAAAAAAAGAGCTATCCTGCTGATTCACAACACACAGCGCAATTTAAACTTTGTAACTGCAGCACTAGAGTTAATAAAGCCACACAAGCAAAAAAGTTTAGTATTTTGAAATCAGGAAAGTAGAAACTTCTCTGCTGTTTCTGAAATCCTATTACAGGGCAACCATTTTTACCAAAGATGAAAACCACCACATTTACCTTTTCCTTAAGTGAAAAGGACGCTGATATTTTGGCATCTGGAGGCCAAGACGGTTGAGATACAGGTGGTTATCTTTACCAAAGAAGACCATTAATACTAAGTCTGGTTTAATTTCATTTCTCTTTAAGAAAAAAATACCATCCTACATTGATTCTTATGACAAGAATCCTCAAGTTCAAGAACCTCAAGTTTTCACAATCCTACTGTAGCAGAGTCACCTCTCACCCATTTCACTGGAAGCCTAAAAACATCAAGTATATTTTATAAAGCCTTATCACCTACAAGTATGTTTACAAGGAACTGTCAGTTTTTATTAAAGAGTACAATTCTGACAACTGTAGAGAAGAGCTAGAATATACAAACCCTAGAAGCTCAACATTAAGTAAAAAAATGAAAGGAAATGAACTATCTCACCTTTGTAACTTGATGCCTTCTGTGGGACCTAGTTCTCATGATGAATCTTATGGATTTTAAAAGAAATTTAATTTAAAAGGGTAGCTAAAAGTGCTAAGTGCATTTGCAGACGGTATGAAGACTTAAGTCAGAGCAGAATGGGAGAAGTGCCTGAGAACTGGAGGAAGAACAGTATCACTCCAGTCTTCAAAAAGGGCAAGAAGGAGGACCCAGTAAATTACAAACCTGTCACCCTCACCTCCATCACTGAAATGGTGATGGAACTGCTCATTCTAGAGGTCACCTCTAGGCACATGGAGGAGAAGAAAGTTATCAGCAGTCATCAGCATGGATTTTCCAAGGGGAAATCATGTTTAAATAATCTGATAGCCTTCTATGACTGTGTGCCTAGCTGGGTAGATGAAAGGAGAGCAGTGGATTTTGTCTACCTGGATTTCAGCAAGGCTTTTGGCACTGTCTCTCGTAACACCCATGTGGGTAAGCTCAAAAGCATGGGTTAGATGAGTGGATCATGAGATAGATTGAGAACTGGTTGAATGACAGAGCTCAGAGGGTTGTGACCAGCGGTGCAGAATCTAGTTGGAGACCTGTAGCTAGTGGTGTTGCCCAGGGGTCAGTACTGGGTCCAGCCTTACTCAACATATTCATCAACAACCTGTATGAAGGGATGGAGTGTACCATTAGCAAGTTTGCCTATGATACAAAACGGGGAGGAGTAAGTACACAACACTAAGTTTGAACAAGACACCACGACAGAGGAAAGATCTTACGGACATCACGGGCAACTCAATGAAAACTTCATAGAATCACAGAATCATCATAGAATGGTTTGGGTTGAAAGGGGCCTTAAAGATCTAGTTCAAATCCCCCTGCCATGGGCAGTGGCATCTCCCACTAGACCAGGTTGCTCAAAGCCTCATCCAATCTGGTCTTGAACACATTCAGAGCTAGAGCATCCACAACTTTCCTAGGGAACTTGTACCAGTGTCTTATCGCCCTTAGAGTGAAGAATTTCTTGCTCATTTCTGTTCTAAACATACCCTCTTCCAGTACGAAGCCATTATCCCTCATCCTACTACTACCAGCCCTTGTGAAAAGTCCCTTCACAGTGTGCTTGTAGGCACCCTTCAAATACTGGAAGGTTGTAGGTAAGGTGTTCCTGAAGTCTTCTGGGTGAACAACCCCTGTTCTTTCAACCTGTCCTCGAGAGGTGTTCCAGCCCTCGGATCATCTTCATGTCCCTCCTATGGACCTGCTCCATAAGGTCCATGTCCTTCTTGTCTTGGGGCCTTCAGAGCTGGACACAGCACTCTAGGTGGGGTCTCAGGAGAACAGAATAGAGGGGGAGAATCACCTCCCCCAACTTGCTGGCCGCACTTACCTTCATGCAGCCCAGGATACAGTTTGCTTTCTGGGCTGCACTCACACATCTTTGGCTCACGTTGAGCTTTGCATCAACCAGCACCCCCAGGTCTTTCCGCTCAGGACTGCTCTCAATCCACTCATCACCCACCTGTATTTGTGCTTGGAATTGTCCCTACCCAGATGCAGGACCTTGCACTTGGACTTGTTGAACTTCATGAGGTTGGCATGGGCTCACCTCAAGCCTGTCAAGGTCCTTCTTGATGGCATCCCTTCCCTCCAGTGCATCAATCACACCACATAGTTTGGCGTTTGCAAACTTGCTGAGGGGGCACTCAATCCCACTGTCCATGTCACCAACAAACAAAAATACACAGCAAATACTTAGCAGTTGATGGAGTATAAAGCAAGCAGAACATTTGGCAATATCAAAGGAAAACAGAAAAGAACTATGTTACTACATATAGTCATGGAGCACGTAACTCTTGAGTGATATATATATATAAGTTTGGATCCCTCCCATCTCAAAGAGATTACTGCAGAGCTAGAAAAGCAGGGGAGAACAGCAACAGCACCATCAGTACTATGGAAAGGCTTACATATACGAAGAGACAACAGCAAGGCTTTTGACAACAGAAAGAATGACTTTCATACAGACTGATGATGAGGAACACTAATTTGTCTAGGAGTCATGGGACACTCAGTGAATTACCAGTTGGGAAACCACATGAAATACAGTTAGTTATGTTTGCATGCGGCAAACAGCTAGAGGATGAAGTTAAATGGCTGGTGATGTACTGAAGGTCGAAATATGAACAAGTTTAAAATAACTTTTCAGCTTAAAAATCAGGTAATTTAAATAATAATCAGAATCATCAGTGACTACTAAATTCAGCAGCTGAGAAGGAGAGTCTTCCTCAAAATGCCTCTCACCCTTGGCGACTAACAGCTAGAACCATGCGCCAGTCAAAGCATGTACTGCTGTCCTCAGTTTACCCTTTTGCCTTCTCCACCTCAGGATGGCAGTTCCTTACAAGCAGCCTAGTCCTGCAGCCAGGGCTGGCTACAGATCCATAGGGACATGCTGATCCTCAAGCCTTGCTATGAGAAACTCAAGACTTTCATCTCCTATTTCAAATAAACTGATTTCAGAGATGGCGGACTCATTCCATCTATCTTCAGAGACTTAAAGGCGCCACTGGCAACCAAAAAGCACAATTACCTTCATTGTCCTTGTGACAAAGAAGAGACAACCACCTCCAAAGGACAATCCAGAACGTGATGGCACAGCTTCATTTTCTGGGGTCACCACAAAGCCACTGACCTAACTGGACAGCCACATGCACACAAGGACCAGCAGATCACACGAGTGACTGCGCCACCTGCTCTGCACTCCAGAGGGATGATTTAACAACTTGGGAAGGTAAAAAAAACCCACAACAACTTGCAGAAATACATGTTTGTTCCAGGTCTCACTCCCTTGCCCTTTGGTGGTTGCGTCCTGCTCCTCAAGAGACTGGGGAGAAGGAAGAGGGACAGAGAGTGGGAGATCAGAGACGGAATGGAGAAGGACTGGATCCATCACATCCTACAGAAGGGCTTCAAGCTCCACAGGTGAGGTCCACATCCAGGAGATGTATTTAGTTCCAGGTACTGGTCTCCTGCTTCTCCCTTTGAGATGGATGTTGTGGCTTCTTACCACTTAAGACCTTTTACACCAAAGATTAAGCTGCCGGTTTGTTCCCCCCTGCTGGCGTTTCTACTTCAAAGAGCTGCTACTGTGGATACCAAAGCCTTTGAAAGTAGCCTCACCGAACAAAGTCATGAGCATTAAATGAGGTCTTGAAAAAAAGAAGGCAGAAAAAGAAAAGAAAGCACTGGCTTTCTAAACACATCAGCGCAGCCACTTCCAAAGCCTTTCCTGCCTTCTCTACTGTGGCAAAGAAAATCTTAGGGGTTTGTGTGTCCCCCTCCCG
This sequence comes from Todus mexicanus, assembly GCA_013389965.1. NCBI lineage: Eukaryota > Metazoa > Chordata > Aves > Coraciiformes > Todidae > Todus > Todus mexicanus. The sequence continues at coordinate 5,076 of WEIS01050399.1, read as the reverse complement.
TAAAATTATGGCAGTGAAGCAATCCAACCCAAAGCATGTCCCAGCATTAGCAGAGGTGAACTAGAATACACAGGCACTCAATCCCAAAAAAAAAAAAAAGAAAAAGAAAAAAAAAAGAAATAAAAATATATGGGAAGCAAAAAGTTTTTAAACGCAAGATCTGGAGCTCCAGGAGAGCGTCGCGCCGTGCTGCCAGCGCGTGTTCAGCATGTCAATGAGGACTGCAGCACTGCCATCCCCGGCACCAGCAGCCCACACACTGGCGTCCTCCTCCGCAAAAGTCTCTCGCCAGCCAGAGGACGTGCCCCTGGATCCAACACTTCTGGGTAGTGGGGCGAGGAGATGAAGGCGGGAGTGCCAGCGATGGTCTCCTCACGGCAGTGAGAGGCTGTAGCTGGGGTGCTGTGCCACGGGTGAACGCAGCCGTCAGGGAAATCCCGCATGCATTATCGCAACCTTTTAAAGGAATAAAAGGGAGGCAGTGCTGAAGTCCTGAATCACGAACTGGGTGCAGAGGTGTCCTCCTGCCAGGAGTGCTCCATCCCACTATAAGCACAGCCAGAGGTGTTTGCTGACAAACCAGTGCAGCTGCAGGCTTGAAATACGCATACGGCCACTGTTAACAGCACTGCAGGTCGTCTGAAAAGTGGGAAGAAGTACCCAAAAAAGATAAAAATGGACTAAAACTTCATTTTGATGTTCTGCAAGGAAGCTGCTTCCCCCATCCTGATATCTAGAGAAGTCTCCCACAGAGAGCTACCGGAGGACAGCATTAAGGAATAAACCCAAAATGCTGGAACTCAGCCTTGGTAATCAGCCTTCTGAGTGCTTCAAAATAAATGGAAATCTCTTCACTTTGCAATTTAAGGTTAATTTTAGGCTACGTTTAGAACACTGTAAAGTGTAAAAATCACGACAGATTCAGGAATTTGCAGGGTGGAGGATGAGCCACTTAGTTATATAATAAAAGCACATTTGGGAAAACAAACAAACAAAAACCCCCTACACCAATAAAACCCCTCAGAAATCCGGGGGGGGGAGGGGGGGGGGGGGGGCATTCAGTCTGGATAGAACAGAAGAGGGTTAAAAAAAAAATAAAAATGAAAAACTATTTGCTAGGCCTACCTCTTAAAGGTGACCACACACACAAAAAATATACTGAAAAGTTGTCTTCATAAGTCACGAAAAGAAGAAAAAAAATAAAGACATTTCTAACCACATCCTAGCTTCCCACCATAAACTACAGAGGGAAAACATTGCTGTATTTTTCCTTACTCGTATTCGCTAATTCTGCCTGTTGTCAGAGGCGCTGTACTCTCTGCAGGAGAAAAAAAGATTTTACAGCACATGAACCTCCAGATCGACCTTGTCTCTATGAGTTTGGCAATGTGCAGCACCCAGACCTTTCCAAAATGCTGCTTATCATCCACTCAGAAACTGATAAAAAAATATTGATCTAAAATAGAAAACATTAATAGACTCTGATAGGAACCATCTGTTCCTATTTCTTGATCCATTTCTTCTTGTAACAACTGTATCAGTAAATCCTTCCTACTGTCTCTATTAGCTGTTGGGTTTGTATTACGACAATCACAAAAGTGAAAAAAACCACCCCATAATTATCTGTGCGTATATTATATGTGTGTTTATATGTCTAATACACATTTGTGGGCATACAACTATGTATAAATATCAGGGGGAAGGGAGAAAAGAAGGACGTTTAAGAAAAAAAAAAAAAAGTGTGAACGTGTGCTTATCCCTTTTGCTTGCAGCAGAGCTCTCCTAACTTACAAAGTTTAAGGTATCATAAGCCCACCAGGTCCTTTGCCAGACTTATTCCTCCAGGAATCCCACAGGTCTCCTGCAGAAAGCAAGCAGCACACTGGTAGCTCTCAACAGCTTTAGAAATCCTCCAAACTGCAAAGACTTCGCTACATAATTACTATTTCTTTATATCAGTTATAAAGATTTTGCACTTAATCTCCTATTGGGTACACTGTTCGATTTTCACAGCCCCAAAGTTTTCCTTTTTTAGCACGCCCAAAATACAGAGCTAAGAATTCTACATCACCAGCACTGTCAGAGGGAGAGCTCAGTGTTTTAATGACCTTATTAAAAAAGAATAATTTAAAAAAATGGGGAGATTAACCAATTGGCAGACTCTAGAGAGGGGCTGCATTATTTCTTTCTCCTTGCACACCCTCTTCTCCAAATAAAGCTGAAAAGTTTGGGGCTTTTTTAAAAAAATACTTTGGACTCCATATATCACTAACCAACAACTGTCACTACATTTGCTAATAATGTATAAGAAGATTAGTTTAATTAGTCAAGCAGTTAATACTACTTTTATTTGAACTAGTTTTCAGCACTGACACCCTCTTAAAACGAGTTTTATTTTCCTCAGGCTGTAATTTCAGCCTGTTTACAAACCAGTTACTGGTTCACACTAGTTACCCATAACATGTAGCATTAAACCAACAGATCAAATTAGTTTCACATTCAACGGCTGAAAGCGGTTTCAAAAAGAAAATATATACTAACAAATTCTAAAGCAAATTATTTTATTCTCTTTTGCTACAATTTTCTAACAGTCACATTCATAAAATATGGGGGGGAGGAGGGGGAAATCATTGGGCTTTAAAACCACACAACAACCCAGTGTTTGTTCCCCGAAAGAGAAAAAAAAAATAATCCTCAAAGTCAGAAATTTCTAGTAACATAAGAAAACAAAGTATCACCAGTGGCTATTTTGTGAAATTTAAATTTGAGCCACATTGCTAACTAATGATTTAGGAAATGAAAACCATACGCGAAATCATGAATGAGGAATTTCATTTGAACACTGACTTTTTCTTATCTGGATACTATAAAATGTGAACATTTTACAGACCTTTTTACAAATAAACACAGTACAGATTATTCCTGACATGCTTGTGAGCAATATAGAAGAACATTCATTCATAGCAGAGATGACCAGACCTAAGTGCCTGAAATCCCACGTAACATTAAGAGCTATTTTTCTTGCTCAGAAAAAAAAAAAACCAAAACCAAACAACATTTGCAGCATGTGATTATCTTAGATTTCTATAAAAATGTAAGGTAACAAATTAATAACTTGTTTTTACTTTACAAACACTTTATAGTGAAACACTGTACTTCAGGACCTGTAACTCATTAGAAAATCCTACCTTAGAAAAATGAAGAAACTAATTCTAAACAGAGTAATTATTCCTTGAAAACAGACAGTAAGACCTTACTGCTCTGATGAAATCCACAAAGCAGTTAAGTAGAAAATATATTACTAAATGAAAAGAGGTACCAGAGTCCGGTCCAAAATACATTTATTACCAATTATTTACATAACAAATGTAAATACAGAATATTCACTACCACACCTCCACCCTCCAAGATGAAAGCCCACTTACCTACCCTATCCATACAAAGTATCTCTATATATACACACCGTGAGCAAGAAATATTTTTAATTCTTTCCTCACTTGATTGCACGCCAATAGTTTGACACAAACTATTTGACTAAGTCATGAATGCAAATTTTCACTCTGGCCATCAGGCACAAGGAGGATAGTTCTATACACAGCAATCTCCAAGGTACAGAACACAGACGTTTAAATTATCCAAAAAGCGAGGGAGAGTCTCAAAACACAAGACTTATTTCTCTGAAAGCTGTGCATAAAAATGATTTTGTCTGCAAAAATTAAAAATTCAGCTCACATTTTATATCTTGAAAAATATTATTTGGCTTGCTTCTATCAGCTACCAATCTTTGCCTCGCAATTATCTATAAATTATCAATCTTTGCCTCCCATGCTTAACACACTCCGCACACAAACAACATATTTAAACATCAATAGTAATCGATGGGCAGACGTATCTTTACCCCATGGATTTTTAATAATAATGCTCTATACCCTGGACATGTGTTTCACTTGTTAGCAAAGTTTGAAATACTCAGAAGACATGAGGTTGATTTTATTTAGAAGAGCACAGAGTTTAAAAATAACTGGTTCATGAACCGAAGATGTATCAACAACCTGGCTGCAGGTCTTCAGCAAGTATTGAGCCAGGGAGCTGGGAAGCTCCATCGACCTCCTCTGAGCAGGGTCAGCCAGGAGGTGACATCAGGAGCTCTAAGCCCATGTCCTGTACTTCTCCTTGGAAGTGGTGGGGGAGGGACAGTTGGTCTAGAAGGGCCTATTTAATGCAACGCTTTCAAAACTACTGTAACTTGCCCCTAGGTTTTTTTTTTTAAAAAAAAAAGTTGAAACTTCCCCTAAAATTACACCGCTGAAAGCTTTTCTAGGCAGTAAAAGGTTCTTTTACCTGATTTCTTCTTTAAGAAATTGATCTTTAGTCTTCCTCAGCTCATCCACTTTATTTTTCTACTGACATCCTATTTGAATACAAATATCTATATGCAGTGCTCACAGCTATTACAGAAGAAATAAGATTATAACATTTTCTTGCTCTTTCACCAACTCTTAGTCTTCAAAAAATATTTTAAAACCTGTATTATATACCACACATATTAATACTGCTGCTGCAATACAACTGGAGACAGCATGTTAATTCAGGTCACTAATTGGGTATGATCCTGAAAGGTACTGAGCACCATCAATGCATGTGGCAGTCTAAGAAATGTGAAGGGGCTTTAGCACATCACAGGATGAGGCAATGCACTCAGACCTCTCCTGCAATATGCCAGTAAAGTTCGCTTCCAATATAATAAACAATAATAACTCTTCCATTCTTCCAGAATTTTACAGACTTCTGCCTAAATAGCCCTTTTCCTTCTCTGCAGAGCAGTTAACATAAATCTTCTCCATCCCTTCCTGAAGCTCCTCCTCAGCAAGAAAGTTGATGTGCCTCAGCACAGTGAAATCATTGCTCTAAAAGCCAGCCTGCTCATTAAATTATTCTGCTAGCTGTGTGTTCTCTCATTAAAAATGTATAAAGATCAGATAATTGCAGCACATATTATTAACCTTGTTTTCCTTGTTTTCACATACAGGTTCTGTTTTGCTGCCGAGACAAAGACCTGGAAAGGGCAGGGGAAAT
>WEIS01050398.1:0-11434 GCA_013389965.1 Todus mexicanus | reverse complement strand
AATCTTACAGATAAGATTTGCTTAAATAAAAAATATTGCTTTAATGCAAAAGATAGATCCAGTGTTAAAGATCTAGAGAATCAAATTCTAACCAAAATAGGATGAGCCTATAAGAAAGCAAACTTACTTTCACCTGCTGAAAGTTAGCTTTAACTTTGTAAATTTTGCTTTTGAGATTGTAATGGCAAATTTTGTTGAATGTTGTTGTTTGTTTGTTTTTTCTTTATATTGCTGATAGTCTAAATTGACAAAAAATGTGTGTGCAAGTGTGAAATACCATGGGAAACATGCAATTTATTTACTTACTTTTTTCTGAAGAGTAATTATTATGAATGGGTTTGTAATTTGCATTCAACTTGCTAGTGATTGGTTGGATAGGAACTAGAAATAAATGGACCAGCTTTTGGGGGTGTTGTGCACCCTTAAACCAGGACTATATTAATTAGCAGTGTCTCACTCAGTCAAAGAGCCTGTATGATTTTAATTCTGCCCTTCCATCAGAGGTAGTTTGATAAGAAGGAAGGGTACTGAACTTTAGGCTCTGCTGTTAACAGTTGCCATATCAGGTCTCTTTAGAGAGGCTGTCTTCACATCTGGAGACAGCAGAGACTTTTGCTTCACCTGACATTATTGCATCTGTTCTTGGCTGTAGAGAAAACCGTGTCTCTAGGACTAGGAAGTTTATGCAGAAATTTCTAGGAATAGTCAGCCTTAAAGACTGACATAAAGCTTAAATATGGGGGGTCCGGGGTCTAAAGAGTTGGGAAATGTGGATCTTGTGATTGCAGAGCTGTCGCAGAAGGACTCAGCTCTAAGCCTGCTTGCTTGAGTGCACATTTTTCAATCCTCAAAAAAGCAACAGAAAAGCTAAAAATGGGACATCAGAACTACTAACTGTACTTTGTAACATTAAACTAGCGTATTCAGAAGAAAGAAAAAAAAAAGGGATCTGATGCCAATTAGTAATGAGGACACTGCTCTGTGCATTCTTTTTTTCCAGTTCTGCAACACATGTAATTTAACAAGTGTTAAATCAAAAGTACAAAATAATACCTTTAGTAACGACCCCTGACTTCAGCTGTTTCAGTTAAGAGATTCTTCTGTGTTTATTGATCTAAATAACAATAAAAGTTCATTTCAAGACCTCAGTTTTTTCTGTTACATAAGACATTCACTTCTCTTTAGAAACAGTGAAGTTATGGCGGATTAACATTTGCCCAGGAATGCAGCCAGAACACCCCACAAATGAAAATCCTATTCCCCAAACCTCTAAAGCTGAAAGATTTATGCTATCATTTATCAGCCTTCTCTAACCATCATCTTAAACACTGAATTGTCCAAGTCATTAGGAGTTTTGATACAATCATGAGAAGAGAGGAGATAAATTGTAAAAATAGACTGCTTCCTTCTCCTTCATCTTTATTTCCCACTGCAGCAATTTTACAAGATTTTTTTTCCAAATGATCATTCACTTATTTTTTAGATGTGTCTTACATGTTTACACAAGCGCACAAACTCACCTGAGACATTGTAAAAGCAATTAGAGCAGTAAAGATAAGCTATAATTGATTTGGAGGTTTCATGTCCACTAATCAAAATAACTCACTAGAAAGAAATTAGTAGTACACAGAAACAAGTACTGTTCTGCATAAATCAATACCAGGGATGCTATTGTACAGTCTTTACTTATGCTATTTTATGGTCAGCCTGATTTTAAATTGCATGTGTAAGTACTGTTCAGCCTTAGATAAAACTGTCAAATAAGGTTTTACATATTGATTAGCATTGTACCAACATGTACAATGCTGCCTGGATCCAGATAGAATTGATATTTAATTAAATAAGCAATCACACAATAGGAGATCTAATCCTCCTGAAACTCAGGAAATTCAACAAAATCTGAATCCTGTCCGAATAAGAAAATTGATGTAATAAGAACTCCTCAACTTTCTATGTTTCTAAGTCTACTGCCTCCTTTTTGTAAGTCTTCGTAAATGTATCATAAGTTTACCTTTTCAAAGGTGCTATGTATCTTACAGAACAATGAAACTAGAAATTACTACTGATGTGTCTGGCAAGAATTTTGTATTATGATGGAATCGATTGAAACTAAAGGCCTGCAACTAAACTAAACCAAACTGAACTATCAGCAAGACTGTGCCTGACATCCATACTTACTATACCCACATCAAAAGGCCACTGAAAGCTAAAGTATCTCCAAACATGACAAGATTGCAGGACATACATAAAACCAATAGCTGTGTATATATAAAATAAGCAAAGTATTTTGAAACCAATTAACAAATTTGTATTATCCATGAGAGGTTTGTTGTTTGTGGTTTGTTTGTTTGTTTGTTTCTTTGTTTGTTTTTCCACAGATAAATGCAACAAAGTTGAACTTTAACTCATGGAGAAGAAATCAATATTTTTTATTTTCTAGTCAACCCTTTGATAGTGCCAGATTTGGAGACTAGGAAGGACAAAAGTTGCAGACTGATGGGAAACACATACAAAGCATATCCTGCCTAAAAAGCTCTAGAGAAAATACCAACATCTAAACAGGTTTTTGGAGTATGCACAAAATATGCATGTCATCTTGCTTTTTGGGGGGAGGAAAAGAAGGAGTAGCTAATAACACTTTAAGAGTGCTCTTCTTCCATAAAAACATGCTGGTTTAAATCTATGAGATACAACTTGAGATGAAAAAGGACTTATGTATCTTCATTTCCTGCTTTTTTTTTTTCCTTTTGTAGGTGTAGTTTGCTTGTTTTGGAGAAAATCTCATGTTTTAGAAACTATGTTGGGAAGACAAAGCTAATTTTCTCAAAGGCTATAGAGCTGGTAGGCAGATAACAATGTTAAAACAACAATAAAAAAACCCCACCAAATTATCAAATTTATCTGATAGGCTTGAAATTCTGTGTGGACTATGGAGTAAACTGATAGGACTCCAGATAGTCAGAACAGAATGCTCTTTGTGAATTGGTTTATGAAAAAATGCTTGCAGTATGGTTTTATTCAGAGGAAAAGAAATAAAATATTTCATACATCTCTCAAATTAAAGTGTCATACTTGAATAAGCTAGACTCCTCTGTTGTCTGGGAACAATGCCATAGAATACAAACAGCTGACCTCTGTGGTGAAGGAACGTATGGTTTAGTCTAATAAAATGACTGTTCAGCTGGTAAAGTAAAATGAAGAAAACCTGCATGATCAGAAAGTATATGTGGCAGGCGTAGCATCCCAACAGACAAAACAGACACCCTCTAGAGTGTACAGGAGAAGTTTGGAGCCTCGGCCACAGCAAACTGCACTTCAGCCGAAACAAGTTGCACCTTGCAGTGCTTAACTGGCACCTTGGGGTCTGGAAAACAGTCTCGAGGTCCAGGGCTTGTCCAGAGCTTGTCTCTGTTTTGTCTGTGTTCAGATAATTAGGATGACCACAGTGCATCCTTGCCAAGAGTATAAATGGGGTCCTGCCTAAGAACCAGTGAATTGGCTCTTCACAGAGCAGCAGGCCTGGCAGTTGGATCCTCCCCTTGGGCGCCTCGTCCATGGATTGCGAGTGGATTGAGTGAGCCTCGTTCCCTCTTTGGGTGAGTGACTTCCTGTGGGCACTCTGGTGTGGGAGGGTTTCCCATTTTACGAGTGAATGTATGCCAGTTTTTGTTTATAGTCCTTAAGGTTTGGTTGAGTCAGTTAAGGAACTGTGCAGTAGTTTTACTTCCCGGCCAACATCCAAACTTGTATTTTTGTCAGCAAGGAGTGTTCAGCAAATTGTTTGCAATAAACCCCATTTTCATAGCAGCTGCTGCTTGCTTTTCTGGTGCCTCTGTGAAAGCATATCCTCACATATCTTTCAGATATCTTGCTATTTTTCTTTTCTCAATACTAGTTTACAAGAGTTCCAAAAGTCCATTATTTAGCTTTACACTTTCATGCCAGGTTACATCAGAAGCCCTGGAAAGTAGAGTACTTTAGGGACTTCTAATCTGGACAAACCCCACATAGAAAACTGAAAAAAATAGACGGTCTTGATGTCAAAAAATATTAACCTATTTTGTTGGTTTTATTATAAAAATTACCTAGCCAAAGTCATGCTCAAAATGTTGGCAAACCCTACTTTCCTTATCTTCAAGACAGAAACTATATAGGTACTAGCATACAGCTAAGAAAGATTAAGCTACCCTGACGTCTTATTGCTCATGCTTAGTCTGTTGCTTGATGTGCATATTTTAGGTTAATATACTTCTTTTATAATTGAGACTGACTCAAAATCTCTTCACTGTCAATTACAGCTTTACAGTAGATGTCTAAATATGTGATAGCACAACCGCTCTCTGTCATATACCTTTACTTTCAAACTAACTGTGCAAGAGTGAGACATAAAAGGATCTACACTTCCAGGCACCAGTCCTCTGAATGGGAAATTCCTTCAACAGGATGTTACTGGTGTGGGAAACAAAGAATTGCTCTAGTATTAATGATATAAACCCACTAACTCTGATGTAAACTGAGGAATGTATAAGGACAATCTAGTCATACAGAAACAAATAAGAAACAAAACATTTTAGCTTCCTTTGACTATTACTCTGTTTTAAGTTCAAATCTTCCAGTTTGACATGGAAAGGCTGTTATGTCTGAGACTAATTTGGATATTTATTTTGCCCTTTTATGACTGAATAATGTTTAGTTCTAGGAGACCTTTTCATTCTAATTTAAACATTACATTCTCCATGAATAAATATTTATTCATTGCATATGGTCTTCTCATTGCATGCAGACTGTTTAGTTTTCAGACCGAAAAAGGTCAGATCATCCAAGAATACAGGTACCATAATGAAACAAAAGCAACCATTTGTATAATTGTAATGGCAGCAAGCAGACCAGGCTAACAGTATGACTAATGGCTAATTTAATTTCTTTCAAAACCTGCAGTAAGGAAAATGTGAAAATGTGAAAACATTTCTCATAAGAATGTGTTGGAAGTGAGTATCTTTTAGCACCTAGAAAACAGACTAAAGCCTCATTTTATTCACAAAACTGAGCAAAACCCCTAAGGCTATCTGTATATTTGTATATTAAATAGTACTTTGGAACATTTGGGGACATTTTGAAATACTGTAATGGGATTTTATGTTATGTTAAAGTGCTTGAACTGTTCATTACATGCTGGTAAACTTCAGTGATGATGATTATCACTGTCCTTCTTCCAATCTGATACTGTCAGAATTGTCATTTTGCAAACATATTGATACCACTTGTACATTTTGGATTACAGAGAATACTAAATCTAGGAGACACAATCAAATTAACAGAAGAATTATTCTCCCTAGTGAAAAGTATGCTTTTATAAAAGGCAGACACCTGTTTTCATTTTAATGTTTTTATTACTCGCACTGATTTAAATGGCTATTTATTAATAAGATGAACTGCAACTTGCAGCAAAACAAACTTTTTTTTTTTCTTTTTTCTTCTCAAATAGTTCACTCCATCTACTGAAAGACACAGATACTGGAGAAAAAAATACTTTAAAAAAAAAAAAAGAGTGATAATTATAAATTATTCCATTTTTCAATTACACTCTAAGACTATACCTGTATCATTTAAAGTTATGTAGCTACATACAGGTGCCTGTCAAAAAAAAAGAACAAAAAGGTTTGTACAATGTAACTGAAGACTGTAGTGCAATACTTCTCTACAAGGTTTTGTACTATTACAGCAGCGTTCATTGAGGGAAAAAAAAAATGGTTAAAACGTTTCATATTTTTCCCTCTCCTTTTTTTTTATAGGTTTTTTGTGTTGTTTCTCTTTTTTTTGGTTTACTTTCATTTTAAATTTGCATTTTAATAAAAGTAAATTAAGGAAATATATGGAGGTAAGGTGGTTACTTTCTTATTCAAAAATTCTGAGAAAATCAAAAATTATATCGTTTAATGCTTTAAAGCACAATAAATTTATTAAAGAAAGGTGCAGTACAAATGGAGCCTGAGATTCACATGTTAGAAACACATTACATTAAGCAACTGTACATACAGTACTTAACTCACAGACCATGTTTTCCAAATTATCTGGAAGTCGGAATGCTAATACACAGTTCTATCAAACATACTCATAATGACATGAAACCAAAGAGTTAACTTAAACATCAAATCAATACTTAGTGATGAGATGTCTTTTTGTTACAACTTGAGGAACTAAAGAAATTTAAGCAAAAGAAATTAATTCTAACATCTCACTCATTATAGATGTGGAAACAGGAGGAATCAGTCAGTCAATAAAATGAATGGTAAAGTATATAAAGAAAGCTCTATCGAATTTCTCTGCTTTCTTTCCAAAACCCTGAATATTGCACAGCAATAAACATTGAGAACTAATACATTACATCACTGAGGCATTTTTGAAAGGCAACTATGTCTATAATATGTTATGCTTCCAACAAAATGCCACCATTCAACAAGTATGTTCTTGTATCCTTAACTGTCTAGGAAGAATAGTATTGGGTTAGCTTCTGCCGGGGGGAAAAAAAAAAAGCACTTCCAATGTGACTTCTTCAGTTAGTAGACTTCTAAGAGTCATTGAGTTATGGTCCATTACAAATTTTTCATTCTCACCTTCTGCTAATACTCATTATTCCACAAGAATCAGTTACCTCTCTTCCTCTCAGGGTGTGGTTTCATAAGACAATGGCTTTTCTTTCAAAGCCTGTTTGGAATAGCCATGCCATTTGTTCCCTTTGATGTTGTGCTCACCTGCACAACAGCTTGAGCAGCAGCTGTAAACTGGCTCACTGAAATTACCTGCACTGGGAATAAGATATCATTTTGACCCCTGCAGTTCCACTCAACTTACACTTGTGAAGGGGCACAAACAGGGGTAAAACAGGGAACTCATAAACTGTCCTTCCTGAAAAAACAGCATCATGAAATTACATCTTTTACCCACTGGCCTTATCTTTTACTTCTTGCTAACCTGTCAGTCGGCTCAAAATGCTAATTACACTTTTCTATCAAAAGGATCAGTTAACATAAAGAATTGAATTTCATGACAACAGTTCCCAGCATTTATATAGTATCAGGTATGGTTCTTCCTTTTCAGACCTGAAGGAAAGATGCCACTCCTATCTTCAAGAAGAATAAGAAAGAGGACCTAGGGGACTACAGGTGAGTCAGCCTCATGTTAATCCCTGGGAAGGTGACTGAGCAGATAATCCTGGAAACCATTCCAAGCCCATGAATGACAAAATAACCACCAGGTGTAGTCAGTATGATTTCACCAAAGAGAAGCCATGATTGACCAACTTGATTGAACTTCTATGATGAAATGACTGTCCTGGTAGATGAGGGCATAGAGCTGGGGGTATTGTTTACCTGAACTTCAGCAAGGTCTTTTCCACCATCTCCTTTAAAATCTTCATTGGGATCACTCCCTTGGAATGGACTTCTCTTGAGCTTGGAGGAGGTAATCCTCAGACAAGCTGTTGATACACAAGATGGATAAGCAATAAGTGAGGTGGGTTGAAAACTGGCGTGGAAAGTGGTGATCGGTGATTCAAAATCTATCTGGACACAGTCCTGGGCAACTGGCTTTTAGCTACGCTGCTTGAGCAGGAGCATTGGACCATATGACCTCCTGAGATCCTTTCTCACCTGTGATTCTGAGATTCTGTGATTTAGGCTATCATATATATATATATATATATCATATCTATATATACATATATAAATTTGATGTTCATCTCTCTGATTTCTCTAATATCTCCTGTATAACAACATAATTAACAGTATCTTCCAGCATACCTATGACTGAGATCAAGTATTCGTTTTTGCTAGGGGATCTGCCACATACCACTGCCTTGTCTTTAAAAGAGTCAAGGTAAGGGGTAAGTTACTCAGTTTCCTTCCAGTGCTGTGGTCTGTTGATAGATAGAATCATATAAAATCGCAGTGTGTTATACTGAGGATGACTAGAAACTTGGACAGTCTGCTGAAGCGTTGTCTGAAACAAAGACTCTCTTTCCCTTTTGGTTTCCATCTTTCTATCCCTCTCTTTTTAAGAGCTGTTAAAAATGTGCTTTAAGGAATTAATGGCTTGCTTTCATCATGCAACCATATAACAAAATTTTCCATTTTCATTCAGATTTAAATGGTGTTGATAAAATATCTGGGATCTTCATTCGCATACACAAATGATTGCTTGGATTAAAGCAGAGATGATCCCCAAAGAAGGATAAATGGTATACAGAGGTTCCAGTACATTATTAAATGGACTAATATTGAATGTGTTCTAGCAATATTTGGAAATATTCAAGTGTAGAAAAAAAAAATAAAACAGAATATGTATCCTTAAACTGAGTCTGTTATTTTTGTTTCCAGGATTATATTATCTTATAAAATGCATAGCTATTCCCTCACATTTTGCTTCTAGAAAAGTGCAGTTTAATTTCTTTATCAGAATAGAGTACTTGAGTTTGGATTTGACTTATTGTGATGGGTTAACCTTGGCTATGTGCCAGGTACCCACCAAGTTCCTCTATCACTCTCCCCCCCCACCACTGCACACACCTCCCTCAACACAACAAAGAGGAAGAGAATAAAGAGAATAAGACAGAACCAACACGTGGGTTATGATAAAGGCAGTTTAATAGGAAAATCAGAAAGCAAGGCCATGCTTGCAACGCGAAACAAAGCAAAAGATATATTTTAATCACTACTTCCCATAGCAGGTATTGTTCGGCCTCTCCCAGGAAGCAAGGCTCCGATACCGATACACGCAGCTGTTGCTTGGTGGACAAACATCTTCTGCCACAGATATCCCGCCCCTGCTGCCACCCCCCCTTCTCCTCTAGCTTTTGTTCCTGAGCTGACGTCAGATGCCATGGAATAGCTCTTTGGACAGTTTGGGTCAGCTGTCCTGACTGTGTCCCCTCCCAAAATCTTGTCCACCCCATCCCCTGGGGCTGTGCCAGCCCTGCTCAGCAGCAGTCACAACACAGGGGTCTTATCAAGCTATGGGGACACTCACTCCAACCCAGCCAAACCCAATACACCTATAGATCATTCTAAAAAGCTGCAGCTAACAGGAGAAACCACTGCAATGTAATTCCTCTTTTTTTTACTTTGAAGGATACTGTGAATCATGTAGTTCTTTAGTTTTTCTTCCCTCTTTTTCTTTCTTTTTATCCTGTGATTAATATGCAAAAAAACCCAAAACAAAACACTTTACAATTATTAAAAGCAGGTATATGAAAGTAATTATTGATCTCCGTGGTGATATTCAATGACACAACATTAGAAAAGAAATTGAAGACCTGACATTCTGCATGGGCTTAATTTGGGCTTTAAAAGGGAATTGAAAAAAAGCAGTAATAAAGAACTTAATGTAGGAACTGAAATTTAATTTATGATAATATATTTGTCTGCTTTTTCTCACACTTCTGAAAGTCCATAGTCAGAAGAAGATTAATGTGTTGAGATAGATTTTTTTAATAGGTGTTTTTCACGGTGTTTTAAACTTTAAACACTACTTGCATCTTGAACAACTTCAGCAATGCTGTCTGAGTGTTGTTTGAAAACCAACAAAACCCTTTCATCAGGCTGACAGTCTGGAAAAAATGACAAATAATTCCTCTACACAGATTTTTTTGAAATACTGTGTTTTGATGGGTGAGATTAAATGTTTTAGATGAGGACACTTCTTGCTTAGAGGGACAGTGTCAAACTTAGCATCTTTTTGCTTAAATAAAGGCTTTTCTTTGGTGCTAAAATCACCTTAGATTGACTTCTTTTCACAATGCTACTTTTTATCTCACCAGTTTTGCAATATGTTTCGTGTTTTAATTTTTCTCTTGTTTTGAAAGTACCAGAGTTGTTGACATCTTATCTTTCTACTCGTTAATGGCTCCAACAGAATAACAACATATTAATAAACATTGCCCAGAGAACATAATCTTTTAATTCCTAAATGAATCAAATTTGATAATCTTATAATATCTTTCAGAATTATGAATGTTAATTGCAGACATTATCTCTTGATTTTTGAAATAAACCAGGTTCGAAATTCAGTGCATGACTCCTCATTAGTATAAATTTTACGTTGCGACCTGCTCTAGGGTCACCCCATCATCTGGAAAAAACATCACTCTGGAAATCAGCATCATTTTTACGTTTGAAAGTTCAGCACTAGTTTTTAAATCATGTTACCAGCTTAGGCTGCAGTTGTACTGAACACTCTTTTATGAGTTTTCAGATACTCTAAGAAGAGGAAGAATGGTGCTGTTAATATGACAAGGGTTAGGAAACCTAGATTCACTCACTTTGTTTTGCCACAAAAAGGCATTCCATGGTACTAAGAAAGTTGCTTCATCTCCATTCCCCTGTTTCATGCCAACAATAATAGACAACAGGATGTTGTTCCTTTATTAGATTGTCATGAGTGTATTGAAAACCTAATCATTGCCCAGTGGTGAAATCATTCAGCCAGGAACAAAAGACTGGAGAACCTGTTCCCTGAGTTAAATTTGTTTTCATTGAACAGTTGTTAAAGAATTAATTAAAGAGAAGGATCGTGGCTCTCCAGCCAGCTGCAGGAAGACACAGCTGAATCAGACACTGCCCTGCCCATTGGACCAAGCAACTCCTCTTGGCAATTTTCAACATTTCCTGTGCAATACCCTAACCAGCAGATTTCTGTGAAAAAAACAGCATAGTTAACAAGTTTATGTTCTAATTTAACTCAGCTAGTTGAAGCTGACTGCTTGAGCTAAAGACACCCACCATTTTGGGCTTCCTCTATGATTTTATAAATTAATAATGAACTGTCTACCTCCTATGATTTTCAAATATGTAAACCACCTACATGGTTTGACTAATTGCCAGGAAAAAAAAATAATCTAAACTTCACACTATTTCTTTTAATTTTGTACCTGCTCGTGTGCACAAAGAAATGTCCATGAAGTCATTTCACTGTCTAACTTGAAAAATCTATAAGGGCAATAAAATAAAACATTTGTGTACATAAGAACTTAGAAAACTAGAACTTGAAGACAAGTGTAACATAGTGTAATGTTGAGATCAACAGATACACCTTCTACTTTCACTAGTGTAAGCACATTGATTTATTTCTATACACTATGTGGTAGTTTGAGGGTTAACAGGAGAAGGGGTAGCAGCACTAAGGACCTTCTGGGGTCAGGTGACCCAGGTATCCCCTTCATTTTCCTGTCTTCCCCTATATAAGGGGGCACAGGAAGTTGGGTCACCCCTTTTTCCCTTCCTGCTCGTGTGAGGTCGCTGGTTGTTCCAGGGGTGAACGGGCCTGCTTTCATGTGATGTGGGGGAATCCGTCACCATCCAAGATTGAGTTTTGTATATCTATGTATATCTGTATATTCCTTTGTTATACTTTTCTGCATATCCCTTTTTCCTTTAATACC
>WEIS01050397.1:22840-38632 GCA_013389965.1 Todus mexicanus | reverse complement strand
TTTGTTGTTTGTTTTTCTTTTTTCTGTTATTCCTTTAGCTTTTACATTGGAAATGTCAAACTAAGCTTTTTGGAACTGCTTTTATTATGTGGGTTGTGAGAAATTCTGTGATAATTTGCCTCGTCCTTTCTAGGCAGAAAGGGAGCAAACATAACTTGTGAGCCTTTTCCCATAATGTTTCAGGCAGTCTTGGCTACACAGTAATGAAAGGAGTCGGGCACCATCGTAGAGTATTCATCTGTTTCTGTCCTCCTTATAAGTTACCAGAAGTGATGGCATACAGCAATAAATCTAGAGCTGTCAGAAAAATGAGTCTGAACTTCAGGGTTTTGCTAGATTGCTGAGGCCAGTTTTAAAGCTCCTGTCTAAAGATTCTCAAGGAGAGTATATTTCTCTTGAATGACTTCTGAAAACGTAAGTCTCTTGGAGCATTCAGTGCAAACACAGAAGTTATAATAACATGTTATAATAACAATAATGATAATTTTCACTTGGGCTTACTGCACCTATCAATGATAGGGGAAAACATACAAAATACTCTTCTCCATGTAATATCTTTGCGTCTTGTGTTCAGGTGCTGCTTTTGAGAATTTAAGCAAAACCTGCAGTATTTTGCTCAAATTATCAGCCCCGTGAAAGAAAACTGCTTAAAATGAAATGTAATCTATTTTGACACTTTTAACCACGTAAATATTGCAGATTCATCAGTTGCTATGATACGCAAACCTATCTCAACCTAGAGTCTGAGCTCTTCAGGGTCTCTTTGCCTTGTTTGATGGCTTTACTAGTAAAAACTGCAAGGAAGGAGGGAATAATTATTTTCTGTGTCAGTGGTGGCTAAGATGAGAACTTGCGGGTTTAAACTGCAGCAAGATCTACATTATATGTGAAGACAGTCTCGCAAGAATGGCTGGAGACTGACCTAGATGTGTCAAACCTGCCTTAAGGAAAGGGGATTGCAGTGATGGCTGCAAGTCCTGCTTGTCCTGTGAGTTCACAGGAGCTTAATCCTTACTGAGAGCTAATATAAGAGCTGAGTAGTATTATTCTAGATGTCTTAGTTCACAGTTCTCAGCTTGAAGAATTAGAGCTTGCCAGAGGATGATAGTTTCTTGCCACAATAATACTTCCAGGTTTACATGTGTTCATTTTCTGCTCTTCTCTGATTAAAGCTATGGTCTTTCAACACTATGTTGTTCTACTGAAAACAGCCATTTCCAGTCATCTGCTCCACATGCTTCCTTTATCATTCTCTGGTTTGGGAGCCTGGCTGTTAGAAGCTTTTCCAGAAGAAATTCATTTTAGCTGAAACAACTCCACAAAGCATTCTAGTTTCCGTGAAGCTGTGTATTTTGAAGAAATACATTTGGTTGAAATAGGGTTCGCTCTAGGAAAAAATACAAAGCCCAAACCTATCGAACTCCCAGCGAGGCTATTTAAAACCATCGCTAATTGTAAGGTAGAGCTTTTGACTGCAAATGGAGCACCCTGGACCTGCAGAGCCTTCTCCCTCATCATGAAGTTAATGAGAGTTTTGCTTTGCGTTTAGTTCACCGTTCACGCTTTCAAACTCAATCTCATTTCATACATACAGGCTTTTTGGTTTCAATGAAAAAAAGCCTGTAAGAAGTAACTCAGTGCAAAAAGCTAGAGTGAACAAGATTAAAACTTGTTAAAAACAGTTGATCAGTGTCTTTTACTCAATATTTTGGCAAGACCATTTCCTAGGTACAGAAAAAGTCATGCAGTTAATTGGGAATCACCCACCTTCACCAAAGTCTCTGATTTTAACACTCACAAAGTAAATCTGCTGATCTTTTCCCAGCCTCTGCAGAACCCCCCAGTCAGTGGCGGCCATCAGTATGGACACACCGCTAATCTTAAATCCAGGACTTTGAAATTAGTGGACATTGTTTTGAAAAATATTGGTGCTAATTGTGAATAACTTTTCATTTCTAAGGCAGAAGTCTGTGGGGTTTATGTGTGCGCAAGAGAGATAACATTGAAATACCAGGAGCAGCTATTTAAAATATTTCTCTGCCATCCAAACCAGATAATTCCATCTTGAAAAGAAAATGTAGACGCTAACTTCCAGTTCCCTTAGTGGATACAGAGACTGTTCATCTCCGTGGAGCATTAGACTTAAAATGCCTGCTTCTGTATGTATTAAAAATAAAGCTTAGTACAATGAAGTATCCTTGAAGCACAAATAATATGTACTCATTAATATACCATACAATTCCTAGATTCCACAAAGTGTTACATCCTCACTTAACTTCAGGAAAATCCAAAGGATTATTTGCTTACTTCATGTTAAACATTCCCTCCAAATTTTTTTTGGGGGTGAGATCGAGGCAACATTTCCCAGGGCTATTATCAAGGGGAGACAAAAGCTGAGCATGGGAAAACCTTGAAACACTTGAAAGACCCTAACGCTCTTTTCCTAGTTGTAGAGCAAAGCATTAATTTACCGAAGCTTAAATTCTGTTCTTGAGCAAAAAACTGTTACCAGTGAGTGACCAGGTCACTGGTTTCCACAGGACAGCAAAGCACGATAGCTGTGAGTTTCGTTCCGTCCTGAAATAAATCTCGACTGTTCTCCTAGTTTTCCAGTCAGGTTCACCTGCTCTCTTAGCTCAACAAGTTCCTTTATTCCAGAGCTATTTTGATTAGTTTGTTATTCTTACCTGTAAGGATGGCTAGAATTGCAACTATTTCCAGCATCGTTGCAAACATCTTCGTGACGTTGGGAGAGAAAAGGGACCAGATGCTGCCTCTGCCTTCCGCTGAACCTCAACTGTTAATTTTTTTAAGTGGGTTTTTGTTTTCCTTTCAGGTGTGTATCAGCATGTCAATAAGCTTTTTCATTCTCCTCCTTTATCACATGTGTGCCTTTCTCCGACTAGTGGTGTGACTGTTCAGTTGAAACCATTTTGTGGGGCTTGAGCAACTGAGGGTTTTGTTAATAATAAACCTTTGAATCAGAGGAGTCCAGGTTCTCCCACTTTTGCCAGGGCCCAGCAGTATTTGCCTGCAGAAGCACTTCCATGGGGTACAAGAAAAGTATTTGGGGAGCTATTTAACAGTCCCTCTGATTACCAGCATTAGACTCAAGCCTAATATGAATGAGGAACAGTCTTGATTTCCTTTTAATTCTATAATTTCTTTTTTACAACGAGCATGTGGGCATAACGTGCTGTCAGTACATTTTCATTTTAAAGCATATTTCTCATGCAGTTTTATCCAGAATGATTACATGGGAGTCATGGTCGTCTTTAAACTTCGTTATTGAACTCATCAGTAAGAGAACACACAAAAATGAAGATAAAATAAACATCATCTTCTAAACTGATAATAAAATCTGTTTCATCTAGTTTTGATCTATGAAGCTGGTACAAAATGACAAGGTGAGTATATTGATTTTTGTTTAAATGTTACATAGTGAAAAAGCAGCAAATGATGGTTAGGACTTGAAGAACCGATTACAATAATTTACAGTAGATTGATTTCTCCTTAGTCAATGGAAAATGCCTTCTCTAAGTCTCTGGAGTTCATTAGGCACTGAAGGTTCTCAGCTTCTCACAGGAGCTGGCTTGGCTTTCTTCATTCCATGTCATTTAACTGAGGCTAATTGAAAGCCCCAGGCTGCAGTGGTTGTTTCCGTGTGCACAGCCAGGTGTGAGGCAGCAGCTGAAGACATCCCAGAGGGCAGCATTGCCTTTCAGATGTGTGCCTGTACCTAAGACTAAGACAATTTAAATAATCAGACCAAAGTCCTTTCTCTGGCACTTACGGCACCCTCAGTCAATATATATTTTCTCCCTGTTATATTCACTTTTGGTCAGTCTCTGAAAGGTGATGGAACTCCATTCCTGGAGAGTGAAATGCTCAAAGTGACTAGCGAACAGGAGCCAAGAACACATCCTCTGCACTCATACGCACCCGTTTCAGTTTCGGATGAAGGGCTGAAATTACCAGTTACGGAGCAGGGATGTCTCCTGGTGAATGCTCACAGCCATCAATCCTGTTTCATAGAGGATACTGAACACCAGGAGTGTTTTCTTTTACCTATTACCAGCCTGAAGCTCATTTCGCACCACCAAACTAGAAGCACGTATCCTAACTCTAACCTTCCAAGCCCCCCAGGGTTATTCTCCTATGAAGGTGATAGATGGTACCTGTCAGCTGCTGGGTTTTCCTCTAGCTCATTGCTCCTAGAGAGCAGCACTGCCTGTTCAAGTGGCACCTTGGGAAAAGAGCTGAACACAGAAAGCAAGATCTGTTTTGGTTTGATGATGGTTAAGGTTAAGTTACAATGTGATGACAAAGCTCTTGCTTACACCCCTGGCCTTCATCTAAGAGGAGAGAACAGCCCAGAGTGCAGCAACGGCAGCAATCACTTTGCCTTTTGTTGGAGCTAAACCTCTTATCTCGAGATAAAATGGAAGGGGCCCGTACCAGGAACTGTATGTTAACAGACTTCTGTGACTCAAATCTGTGTACACTGAAACATATTCAGAAACGTTCCCTTCCAAGGAACTTGCCTTGTATTCACTCTATAAATAGAAGTGTCAGTCTTTAAGAAAATGAAGCCCAGAGGCACACCCAGAGCAAGGCAGCGTCACCCAGCCAAGCGCTGCCCTGATGTTTAGGGGTTGCTTCTCTTGGCCTGAAACCCACTTAAATAACTGCCTGTAGAATGCCATGTTTAACCTGACAAAGCTCAGCAACACTTCAGCTGCTTCGTCTTCCTGAAATATCCTAAATATGTGATTGCTCCAAGACACTAAACCCAGTATAACGTGATTTACAAAGCTCTCTAGTTCAGTATCACACCTGATTGCTGGGGACGGGGTCATGGATGTAACTGAAGAATCCAACCTGGCCTTGAACACTTCCAGGGATGGGGCCTCCACAGCTTCCATGGGCAATCTGTGCCAGTGTCTCATCACCATCAAGTGAAGAATGACTTCCTAATACCTAATCTAAATCTATCCTCTTTCAGTTTAAAACTGTTACACCTCATCCTGTGACTACACTCCCTGATAAAGAGCCCTCCTCAGCTTTCCTGTAGCCTCCCTTTAAGTATTGGGAGGCCACTATAAAGTCTCCTTGGAGCCTTCTCGTCTCCAGGCTGAACAATCCCAACTCTATCAGCCTGTCCTCACAGGGGAGGTGATCCAGCCCCTCTCATTATCTTCATGGCCTCCTCTGGACCCTCTCAAACAGGTCCATGTCATTCAGTGGGATTTTGTTAAGGGCATGCAACCTGCTCGAGCTCTGCCATCTGGCCTGTTTGACAGACATAGACAATGGAGGAAGTTTTCTTATCCCATATGGGCTGGAGGAAGCTGCTGCCTGCTGCAGATGGAGTTGTTTGTGTGCAAAACCCTAACACCTGCCCCCACAGGGGTGTTTATTGAGCCACCCCAGGCCTGTGTGAGATCGGTGCCAATTGGTGAGCACCTGGAGAAACTTGTGTCTTTGACTTTTGTGTTGATGGTAACACTCCCCTGTCTTCCCTGCCTCCTGTCCTGTGAAAAGCCTAAAAAAGTAGCGAAGCAGCTGCTCGTGATGCTGCCCCAGACCTCGTGGGCATGCTGGTGTACCATGCTGGGCTAGGATGATGAGAGCGCTGGAGGGAGCTTTGTTGCAGAAGCAGAGAGATGGTTTTGCAGCAGTTGTGGTCTCGGGATAAACAGTGAGTTTTAAGGAGCTGTGCAGCACAAGTACCCTGGCTGATGCAGGCTAAAGAATGATGGTGCCACCATCAAATAATCCATTTATGCGCCTTGGCTTGGGTGTCAGAACCGAAGAAAGCTCTCCGCTGTGTGATACATCACAGTCAAACGGTTCTGTCTTGGTACAATTGTTGTTCCCTTGAAATTGCATTGGCTGCGGAACCTTTTCACTGCATATGATTAACTCTCGTTGTTAAGCGTTTTTTGCCCCTTGTTCTTTTTCGTG
Organism: Todus mexicanus; assembly: GCA_013389965.1. Classification (NCBI taxonomy): domain Eukaryota; kingdom Metazoa; phylum Chordata; class Aves; order Coraciiformes; family Todidae; genus Todus; species Todus mexicanus. The sequence continues at coordinate 32,665 of WEIS01050397.1, read as the reverse complement.
TCATTTCAGAATTGAAGCTAATAAAGCAGAAAAAAAATAATTGAAAATTCACAATGGGGGCCTGGGGATTAAACTGTCTATCAACCTTATTGCGGGGAAAGGTCTTTTTTCTAACCATCGTTTGCATTTTTATAGGTGTGCTGGTTTTGGCTGGCGTAGAGTTTATTTCCTTCATAGTCACTGCTATGGGGCTATGTTTTGGATTTGTGCTGGAACAGGGTTGATAACACAGGGATGTTTTAGATACTGCTGAGCCAGGGTTAAACTGCGACAATAGGTTAGCAATTTCTGAAACCATTCGGCGATATTTTTCCTTCAGTTTGGCAGCGTCTGTTGTACTTGTCTAAAATGAAAAATGCTTTCAGCCTAAGAGTGCATATAACTGTATAATTTAGATGGTGCCTGCTTGCCTCAACAGGTAGGATAATGTAATTTTGGGGTTACTGTGCCAAAGTGAAGCTTGGCATAAAATCCGTGCAGCTGCGCTGAACTCCTGTGCTTCCCACCTGCTTCTGCTGTCTCTGAAATAGAGGGTTTAGGTGGATAGATGTTAAAGCAGTGCTAGTGTTTGGTGCTTTTTCAGACAGCCAATTCATGCTGTCAAGTGAATGCAAGGCAATCGCATTCTTTATTTTGCAAATTAGCTAATTCTCAGTGTTTCAAGGAAAAGCTTGGACGTAGAGACCTGTGCGCTGACCTCAGCTGCTCCCTACTCCAAATAGGGAGGAATTGCTAAAAATCTCTGCTTTTGGCATGCTCCAGTTTAGGAAAGAGAGCAAAGCAGCTTCTGGTGCCTGAGCATTGCTTTGCCTGCCTGAGTTTCACCTGGGTGCTAATCCTCTTCATTTTACTTCACATAACTGGCCCCCAGAGGGAACTGGAGTCTCTGGGAGAAGCTGTTCCTGCGTCCAGGTGCTGCAACTCGGCTGCCCTCTGAAGGAGCCTAAATTCAGTGAGACTATGTGGCCTTTTTCTTGGGGAGGTGGAATGGTAATTGTATATGCCTTTATTATGAGTTAATGGTTGTATAGCTTGTTCCCCCTCAGCTGTGCTTCTCCTGGCACGTGTGCTGTGGGGTCTCTGGCAGCGGCTGGAGCCTGGCTTCCCACCACAGCTCCAGCACCAGGGTGTTTTCCTTGGGAGACTCTGGAATCCCTAAAGCTGAGCAGAGCTTTGGAAACACCATGGTGTGTTAAGGTGAGCAAGCTGATGTGAAGTGACCTAGGAGCGACTGCTTGCTTAGTGCCTGGTTTTGATGAGACTTTTCCTTTCGATTCCCAGGGGCTCCGTACTGAGAGAAGGTTACTTGTTTAGTTGGGTTTAATTCTCAGGAAGAATGATACGATACTTCCTATCCTGCTTGGTTAATAATCTCATTAGAGTTGCTTTAATTGTTTTAATCGCACTGAGTATGACAGTGTGGTGATGTGATGTGATGTGATGAGGTTGCTGAGCAGAGAATCAGCTATCCTGAATAAAAAACAGCGCAGGAGAGCTGCTGAGAGGAACCTGAGCACTCTTTTTGTCATGCCTTTGATTTGCTTGTGGCAGGCGACCGAAGTTACTCATTAACTGATGAGGACTCGGATCCTGCAGCCCAGCAGCTCTGTTACACACCTTGTATTCTCAGTTCCAATTCTTTGGAAGCGCTTGGTATTCTTCGGTGACCACGTAGGCTGTGAGTTTGCGAACCAGAGGGAAGCAATGGAAAACGACACTGTCAGCAGCCCTGTACATCATGGGAGCAGCTGGGAAAGCAATCACTCAGATGACTTCATCTGGAAAACACATGAATCTTAATGGTGCGTGGGGTGTAACCTTTGCAGAACAACTGTCTAATCCAGTTGTACACAGGGATTTGACTCAAATGAGCTAATAAAAGCAGTGGGGCAGCCCGGCCCGGCACAGTTACATGCCTGTCACGCCTTCACTCGCAGCAACAGGGTTTTGCAGCTGTGCAAACATGTCCCGTTGGTGGAGAAACCACCGATCCGTGGCCAGTAGCTGTGGCACACTCTACACCAGACCTTGCCCTGAAGTCCAGCTCCCTCGGGCAAGGAGGAGCATGCTTTGTTCGTGCTGCCATCAGCCAGGCTACGTCCTGCACGTTTGTCATGCACGGCCATGTCCCTGCTCCCACATCACACTGGATTCCCTGGGCCAGGCTGGCGGGTGTCGCAGAGCCCTGGGCACCGTGTGGTGCCGCTTGGCAAGGCCCTGTGCCCGTGGGCACCCAAGGTGCTGCACAACAGCCCCTCTCCGCAGGCCGCTCTGCTTGCCCAGCCGGGCTCCTCCCCACCTCTGTGGCTTCCGAGCCCTCAACTTGCTGCAACAATCTTCATTTATAAACTGTTCTGTAATTCCCAGGCTCTCACGAGGAAAAGCAAAAAGCTGCAGGCTCGTACGAGTGTCCCCAAGGAATCAAATTGCTTTGTAAAATTATCAGAAGTGCAGCGGGGCTCTTTCTGCTCTTTTCCTCCCCAAACGCTGGGTATTGCTTCTGTGCCAGAGATGATGTAAAACTCCTACTGGGTGGCCTTTTCTATAGTATTCAATAAGTAAAATGATATGTTCTTGGAACATGTGAAGTGCTGAAAAGCTTCCAATTCTATGAGCAGACAGCCCTCAGAAAGAAATAGTGGCTTAAAACCCACTTCAGGGGCTTATCTATTGGCACCACTGATGCAACTGGTATAGAATTGGCATTAGCTTTTCGTTCTGCCCCTTTTCATTCTGTAGGTTAATGTCTTGTATCCAGCAGGGGCTGTTCCGTCGGCATCCATCACGGTCACCGTCGCTGCATCTCTAGAGAAAACTGTTTTCAGTTCCCTGTGATTTGGGGAGTTGGGTCACACCCCAGTTGGCCACTGACCTGTAGCAGATGAATTATAGTGGTTGTGCATTGTTAACAGTAATTGCACGTAATTAAAGTGCCTTCCTGGGACAGCAAGACCCTGACCTGGCAAACAATCATTTGCAACCTCGATTTTTAGTCCTGTGGCGTCAGTGAGGCTGGTGCGGCAGTGAAGCCGGCCACGTGTGTACAGCTGAGGTGTGGCGGAGAGGAGGACACCACCACACACACGTGCTGTAGAAAGCTGAGAGTTAGCCTCTGTGTTTCATCACAATAATATATTGCATAGAAGAGACTAAGGTGCACCAGGATTGTCAGATTTATCATGAATTGTGTAATAATTGATGTTTTCTCCTAAATCCCTACCTCTGGGCACGGTGGTGGTGAATAATGACAAGCCAGATCAGTTCATATTTGCTCTTTCTTTAAGGAAAGGCTGTTTCTATCCTTTTGGTTGCATGGAAAAATCTTCCAATCATACCAGTTATACCCTAAAGGAGGAAAAAACCAGAAAGCAAATCAATTATGTACATAATTTTTATTTTTAAAAGGTACGGCCCTGCAGAAGCACAGAGCTACCATGGATATGTCATCATGTGGCTTAGGAAAGGATTAAAAACTATGAGCAGCTTCTCGTGGCTTGGACTTTAAAGCTAACCAGGACAGTGCCTTCTCCTGATTTTTCTCCTTCAATGTTGTATTAACATTATTAATAACAGTAATATTACAGTTAATTTCCAGAAAAAGCACAAATCCACATGACATTTTTTATATGTCTTAATGTCTTTATCCCTCATTGTAGCTGCTTAATCTGCATTTCCAAAGAACACGCAGCAAATCTTTCCTGTTTCCTTAGAAAATGCTATTTTTGTGATCTCATTCCTGTTAAGCAAGCTCATTTTGTGCAGCAGTCCCTCAAGGCAGCCACAGCAGGAGCAATATTTCCTCTAAACAAATATCAGCATAATGCAGTTAGGCTTTTTTTAAAATATATTTTAATAGTATAAAATTTTAGCAGAGTCCTGTTTTGTTCCATGCGTGTTACATAAAGAGCCTATTTTTATACTTTTTTTTTTCCACTACAAAAGTTTTGTGCACATTAGTGGCTTAAAACTTCATTGCAGCCTTTTGAGACAGGAATATGTAGGTGAGTGTTTCAGCAGCTTGGTTTGGTGGAGCAAGGGAGGAAAGGATGAGATTCCTGTTCCATTCTAAGGGGACAGGAATATTAGTTCTCTGGATTTTTCATAATGAGAAATCATCTTCAAACTAATGTTCCTTTTTCCTTCTTAAAGAGTTATTCTTAAGAGGTCTCTTTTTTGTTCTAACTGCCTCTCAAGACAGATACCAAATGCATTTGGGGCTTTAAAATTCTGGTTCTAAGCAGTTTCGAGACACATTTATTTGGAGCAGGAGTCCTTGCTCTGATGCCTGGCAGCTCAGTGGGGCTGCTCGCAAGACAGATGTCTACGGGTAGTACTTAAAATCTCCTGGAAAAAGGCAGACTTTTAGTTCCAGATGAGTATTATTTACGTCATTAAAGGTTTGATGCAAAGCCCAGTATGATCCATAAAAATGGCCTAAGGGAGAGACTGGATGAAAGCTCATATACTGGTGAAGAACCCACTTTGAAGGCATCAGCTTTCACAACATATCAAGTCTGTGCCCATTTCTGGGGAAGTTAGCCCAGAGGATGTTGTGCGAGTTCAAACTGGGGGATAATGCACAGACATCGCTGACATGTTGAACTTTACAGGCAGTATATTTATTCTGAAATAGGTTATGTTACATACACGCTATAGGGGGCAAACGAGGAAATTCCAGAGTTGGCCACGGGCAGTGCTGATTGTGACAAGTTCTGTGGACCTAAAGAGTGACTTGGACTGCCAGAGGGCAGCAAACTCACTAATGTGTCAAAGAAACCTCTGTATGAAACAAGAGTTATTGTTCGCCTGTTTCTAAAGGCGTGCCAGGATGTGTTCCCAACAGGAGAGGCTGTATGATTTCCTCTGTTGTAAGAGTGCATTTTGAAAGCCAGTTAGCAGCAAACGAGTATGTCTGATGGCTTCCTGCTGATGTGAAGGGAGCACGCAGAGCATCCAGAGGGCAAGCACGGGACAGTGTGTGCAGGGGATGTCAGACAGTGTCACTTAGCCATCAGCAGCACACTTCTGTCTGGAAACGGTAAAGCTTTGCTAACTGCCTCTCTTTGAGAAATCACCTTCTGCTCCGTGTTGTCTTCTGCTGTAAGCTGGGTTACCGCATGTCTTGGAAGCCACAGAGCAGATTTCTCAGGATGCTTTTGGCCACAGATACGATACATCCAGCCTAAATCCCCTCTTCAGCACAGCAAACCTGGAGCAACAGTGGTGGTAGGAGCAACCTCTCTGATGGTTTCACTCTGGTTTGCCCTCAACCTAAACACATATGGCTACAAAGCAATGTATTGCAACCACAGCAGTATGTATCAGTATACAATCAATGCTGGCTTATCTCATGCACGTGTAAACTCTCACTTCTTTCCTCTAGTAACACTGATCAATACTAGTCTTGACATGTAGTTGGAGGCCTCAGGCTTGTAGGTCTGTTTTCCAGAAGGATTTTCTTTGTGCCTGCCAGGTTTTGCATGGGTACTTGGCTTTCTGGCCACTGGAATGAAATAAGCCTTAAAAGCCTCTGGTGGTTTGGGTTCAGACTCTGCTTACCTCATTTTGAAGCAGGACTCCCTGTTGCTGTTGTCTCAGTTCCTTACGTAGCCGGTAAAAGATGAGGCACCTCAGGAAGGAGCTCCACACTCTTCCTCACCTATTGTAGGATGCGGTGATTCATCTCTACAGGTACCTCTGTTGCTCCACTTCTACAGGGAAACCTCACCTCTAGTAACCAGCTCTTCTCGCTACAGATACAGGTCTAGCCCTTGCCCAGGAGCTGGGTGCAGGCTCAAGCCTCTCCTGTCGCTCGAGCCATGAGTGGCTGTGTGCATTTTGCCGTCCCGCTCTGTCCATGGTAGCTGGGATGAATGTGGCCCTGTGAAAACTGTTGGCTTTGCTGTACCAAATTAGTACCATCTTTCCTGTGCCTTAGGCCACATGGTTTGTAAGCCTCTCAGAAAGTCCTCTGAAACACGAGCCAATTTCTCTTTTAAAACGTTTTAAAAATAATAACTAAAATCTTACAATGCTAGCGGTTCTGGGCAAGATTGTATCAAAATTGTCTTTCATGGTTCTCACTGCCAACCAATACAGATTTATACCTTAGAGCGGAAAGGACGCAGAGCCTCAATTTTCGATTAAAATAGCTCAGCTTTTCATCAGTGAAAAACGGAGGCCCACGGTGCCAAATAAAATAAGGCCAGGTTCTTAGCTGGTGTAGACTGGATGAGCTCCATGTAGCTTCAGTCAACCTGCACTGAATTCTACGTGCTGCATTTTGGCTGCTACACGACTTCCCTTCTCTAACCAAGTAAGACGTGCAGGAGGCTTTGCAGGGATGTGGCTGAGGAGCCACATTGCTATTCTGCACCTGTGCAGCCCTCGATTCACAGTTCCTGTGTAGGATCCTGCTCAGACACAGATTTATTGGGTTTTTTTCTCCTTTAGAGTCTGCATTTATGTTTATGGCTTGCTGCTGGAGCATTTGCACTAATGGACAGGGAATTTTTAGCTGTTTCTTTATTCTGGCATGCTGTAAACTAAAATTTGAACACCCAGTAAACAAAACTGAGAAGAAGCAGTTTGTTCTCAGTACAATATTTTTGTGACAAGACAGTGGGAAGAAGTAAATGGCGTCTACAAGCACCATGTTCTTCCCTTGGTGCTCCCAGTCATTTTAGCACTGCAGTTGTGTCTGGGCAAGAAAGTTACAGAGACCCATTGGGATAGCAAAAATTTGAATGAAAGCCCCTGATGAAGTAATTGCTGGTGATTTTGTCATCCTTCTACATTTAGATTCCTCTAATGCTGAGCCAAATCGTGAAGAAACGCCAAGAGCATTAATCACGCTGCTATATACTTTTCAGCTACCTTTTGGCAGCCTTTTGAAAGTCACAGCTAAAAATACTGAAAACACTCTCACCTTAATGGGATTTGAGTTAAGAAAAAGGATAGCATCAAAAGAAAAAGAGAACAATGGGTCGTGTTATGGCTGCATTTATTGAGGTCCCAACATAGGCAAGAGAACCACAGGAATGTTCATCCCAGTTAAAGGTGCACCTGATCTAAAGAGGAGTCACTCATTGTACGCTGAGAAGTTGGGTAGGTTTTGAGGAACTTGTCCTCCTTACTGGAATACGAATGAACAAACCTTCGTCACATCAACCACGGCACACGGGGAGAAAGCACCTCCAGAGACAGATCTCTGGCAGAGCAGTAACGCCAGAGGGTTACTGCAAGAAGCACTGGTGTCTTGGGGCAAGCCCAATGCTGTTTTAAAACCTGCCCCAAGTCTCCTCCTCTCCCTGCTTTGCCCTCTGGGCTGGGTGTTCCAGGGCAGTGGGAAATCCTTGACCAGACCTACAGAGCCAAGACACTGGTCCAGCTCAAGGATGTCTGATCTCCTTCACCAGACACCAAGGTTTATGCACTTGGCCAATATCACCCCTGATACTTCACCAGGGCTGCACATGGGCCATAAGCAAAGTGCCAGCCGATCGCGGAGATGCTCTGGGACTTGCAAGGGCAGGCAGCAGCAGCTCCCAGAGTCAGGACACCTCCCAGTATTTTAAGCTTAATAGGCCGAACCTTACACTTGAATCAGCAGTTCATTTTAGGATACAGACCATAAAAACTTAAATAGAGATTAGCAAGTAAATCCAATTTTTTCCCCACCTCTGCCTCCTATTTTAGCGTTTCACGTGGCTTCTGACGGTTGTTCTCATGAAGACGTTAGAAGACTGCAAGTTGAGAAAAGCACAGGAGGAGCTGGCTGCGGTAAGAAAATGCCTTTCTCCGCTGATTTTACAGGCTGTTGTAAAGTCGTCTCCATGTGACTGTGTTTACTCACTTCCAAGTCACATTTTTCTTTATTACTGAACAGGACTCGCCAGAAATAAAACCTTTACTAAGCTGTGGTTGTTTCCTCTGCTTGATGCAGAAGCATTGACTCTCCAGCACCCAGAAATTCAAACTCGTAGTGATGTTTGGAAACTTTCTGCGTATATCATTTCTGAGGTTTGCTGTGTGATGTACAGGGTTATTATTTTATTCTTGTCATTAAGCACAGGCTATAATGGCCTGGGCTTAAGGTACCTGGATAAAAATGTGAAAGCGCAGGCTGTAAACCCAAGTGATATTGTACCTATCAAAAAATCGTATCAAAATTCTTCCTGCAGTTGCAGAATCCAGTTGGCGCTGGTTAATTTGATGCTGAAAGCCCCAAATGGATTCTGAGCATCCAAGCCAAGTTACCATAATAAGACAGCGCTCTTAGATCTCAACAGGCTTTAGCATTATTGCCATTGACTGGAGCTGATGTATGGAAAAGTTCAGTCATTTCCACAGCACTACGTGAAGTTAATGGTGGGGTCAGGAGGAAGACTCTGGCTCTTTGCCTGCAGAGCCAGCGCTCCATCTTCTAGCCTAAAGGCAGCATTGAAAGGAATAAGGCAAGGAGCTGAAGGCCATGGGCAGGGCTGTCTCCATTCCCTCAGTCCTCAGTTTCCCTGGGCTGGAGGAAAGGCCAAACTGCCACCAACCTTACCTCAGCTCACAGAGATCATTAGAGTGGTTCTGCTTTACTGCAGCTGGACATCAGTATTTACAGTGGGAAAGTAAATACTCCAATAGAAATACTGCCATATCCTGACCTCTTAGCGTCCCTCTTTTCAAACAAAGACTTTAATCCCTCGGTTCTAGAGGCTTGAGCCTGCAGAGGCTCTTGAGGATTGCCCGGGAGCAGCATGGTGTTGGGCAGACCAATGGGTTTTGTCTCAGGGCTGGAACTCGTGAGCGGGTCAGTGGTGCTGCTGGGGACAAACTGGACTGTGGGGCAAGGTGCTTCGCTTCGCATCCTTCATCCCTCTCCATTGCTGAAATAGGGACAGTCACGTACAAGAGTCTCGTGTAGCAGCCAAACAGGAGAAACTAAGGGCACGTGTGAAAGTGTGACTAGACTTGCCTCATTCAGCCTTATCTGCTGTAGAGGATGAAAACTGCGGGGGCTGCTGTATCTGTGTGCTGCGGATCACTGAGCGCTGCTCTCAACGACCTTTTCTCACCTGGGTGCTAAAGCCTTTGGGGGCTGCACTGGTTTCTCTCCTAACGTGGCACTGGTGAATTGTAGGCTACCGTAGCCCAAATTAGCAAGGTCTGGGGACATTCCCCAGGTCTCCTGGAGCCTCTTGATTTCCCCTCCCTGCCTAAGATCTGCTCCTGTACCTTGTGTCTCTTTTCTCGGTGGCTGTGCCCTGGTGTTGAGGGGACAGAGGCCAGTGGGGCAGTGAGGGGGAAGGAGCAGGAATCCCAATAAACTGGAATTGCTGGGAATGTACCTTCCAGCCTGAACTCAGAGCTTAATTCTCGCTGGTTTGGCTTTGAATGGGGAGCCTGAGCGGGGGGTGGGATGTCCCCGGGGAGGAGACATCTGGGAGCCATGAGCAGCTCCTGAGGCGGCTCTAGTTACACGCCCAAAATATAAAATAAGATTAAAAAAAACTACAGCAGAGGAAATCTCCAGGCTGCCCAGCGCAACCCCGCTAACCTTCCTCAACCCCCCGAATCCCGCCCGCCCGTTCCCGGATCCGCGCCGGGTTTTCCGCAGCGCTGCCCTTACCCCTGCCCCGGGCAGAGCCCGCGGGGCCATGGCNAGAGCCGGCGGGGCCATGGCCACGCCCCCCGGGGCTGACCACGCCCATTGGCTATAACCACACCCCTTCTAGAGCAATGACCACGCCCCTTGTGTCGAGGCCGCGCCCCCCGGGCCGCCCCCTCCGCCGCGGGCAGGTAAGAGCGGCGGGCACCGGGCTCGGGGCTCCG
>WEIS01050397.1:0-22793 GCA_013389965.1 Todus mexicanus | reverse complement strand
AAAGTTCACCCCTAAACCATCTCCCCCAACACCGCAGCTAAACACCCTTTAGTCACCTCCAGTGATGGGGATTCAACCCCCTCCCTGGGCAGCCTGTTCCAGGAGCTGACTACTCTTGCTGGGAAAGTTTTTCTCCTAATATCTAGCGCTGGGGCCATCGCTGCAGCCCTGTGGGCACCGGGGCTGGCAGGACCCTGACTCACCTTGGGGCACGGCACGTGAGACCCTGGGCACAGCTTCGGGCTGTTACCCAAATAAAAATGTGTTTTGTCTTGCTTTGGTGAATTGCCTTTCCGAGGCCGTTGGCAATCAGCCATGAGAGTGGGTTTGTGGCCTTTATTAAAAATAAGTTTGTGAGGCAGCTGCTGGTTTTCGGAGGGGTGATATCAGACCGAAGATGGAGCTATGTTGTAGAGAAAATCTGATGTGGAAAACTTTTGGAAAAGAGGAAAATCCTGCAAAATAAGGGGTACTTGTGATGCTTTGTAGCGTACTTTTCACTGTTGCTCACGCACTTTGTGCTGTAAGTTACTTGAGGAAACCTGGAATGTGAAATGTCACTTCCCTGTGATTTCTCCTGCTGTATTTCCATAGCCCCCCCCCTGCTCCATCCTGGTTTTATTTACTTTCTTATTCGCTCTTCATTGTTGTAAACAGTTGGCATGGCAACAAGAGCAGCATTTATTAATTTCTGCTCCCTTCACAGGCAGCTCTCTGATGTGATCGATGCTGTTGTGGAAGCGATGGCAACCCGTGGCTGCTGCTCTTTGGTTTATGATGTCTTTCTCCGTTTTCTTTGGCAGTGAATAATTTTGAAATAAATTAGTTTGTGATAAGGCTTATTCTTCTCGAGCTCCCTGCATCTCTGCCCCCAGGGCAGGCACAGTTTATGGTCAGGATGGTGAATATCTCCTGTCCTACCACAGTGAAACTTCTGGGAGGGCATCAGGAGGCAGTGACTAGTTGGTAATGAAGGCTGAACCCAACCCTGTTAGCCTCCTGTCCTCTCCCTCCCTGTTCTGCTTTTGGCAGAGTATCTGAGAAGTTCCACGTGGGCACCCAAGTTTCTGCTCTCCTGCACAATTCTCATAATCGAAGCACAAACTTGTTTTTCCCTCCTGAACCCATAAATCGTGTCCCTTTCATGGGCCTCCGTGTCTGGGAAAGAGGCAGCCCTTGCCACAGCGTGGCACGGCGTGGACAAAGTGTCCATTGTACGGCAGGCTCGCTTTGATTCCATTTAAATCAATATTGTTATCTACGCTTCGGAGATGTAGGGGGGAGAAAGAGAATAACAAATGTTAGCAACAAAGTTGGATGGAGTATGTGGTTGTCCTGGGCAGCGGGGGCAACAGGCAGCAAAGCCATGTTGAGAAATAAGTGCCCATTAGTGACTCCTCAACCAAAATCAAGTTGCTTTTTTGGAAAGAGGGGAGAAAACGGGCTGGTTCAGTAAGATTTAAGTATTCGTGGAGCTGCACAGATGGAAGAAACACCTTGTCTGCGTGAGAAAGTGGTGCCAGATGATCAGCTGAAACCGCTTTTATTTTTAGTGGTTTAATTAAGCTGCTGCAATCTGTGTTTGGGTTTCTCACCTGAGTTCACCTTAACTTTATCTTGAGCTAAACTGAAGGCAGTCCATGTCCACGTGCTGGTTTGTGCTGGTTTAAGCACATCTGTGTATCGCCGTGTCTGTAGTTGATTAACCTGCTGCAACATTCTCCTGTAGAGAAGACCTCATATGAGAACCGTGCCTTTGCGATGGAATTAGTGCGGCATCTGATTTATTTAATGAAGTAATTAATTAAGTTCCTTGTGAATTCAGCCTGCCCATCTCTGGTAGTATTAGCCTCCTCATGTCTGTGGGGATTGTCCATCACCCTTCACTGGGAAGACTTAAATACAAGGTCTTCTTCCACCTAACTCTGAGCACTGCAGGGTGCAGAGAGTGGAAGTGGGTGCTTTTTTTTTCTTATTTTAGTTAAATTCTGCCCAAGGGACCTCCTGTCCCACTCAAGTCATCCAGCTCCTAGAGCCCCAGTAAGTGAATTCATGGCTGACTCTGTGTTTGCACTGGAAAGTGGCATTATTCCTGGAAGAAAAGTGACCAGTTTATTGAAAATTATTTCTATGTATGCATTTGTTTTCTCATGGAACAAGGGTGAAGTTGCAGCTTCAGTAATGGGATTACTCCCCTGCGAGATTCCCTTTGCTGTATCTCAGGGTGACAAAGTGTAAGAGCTTTATTGAAAATTGTTGCGTAGTGCATTTCTGTGCTTGAAGCAGACCCAGCACAGACCAATCTGGGTCTCAGTATGTGCTTGGGAATTAGGAGGGAAGAAGGGGGGTGGATCTCAAATCAGACATGGACTTGAGCTTCATTTTTCTGCCTATTCGTAATGTGGTGGCTGACCCCAGGCTCTGGACGTAACCCTTCTGTGCTTTGGCATCACCAACTAGGAATTGCAGATAAGCAAATTTGTTTCTTAGAAGATCGTTTCCAAAGCTTTCCCCTTCCCAGATGCTGGAGAGAATTTTACCTTTTCCAAATATTGTTCATTTTAAGCAATGATGAGCTGTGCCCAGCTGTTCTGCAGTTACCTTCATTCCACTTTTGGGTTATTTCAGAATCATCGAAGCATGGCTGAGGCTTAAAAATAATCGTTGACCAGAAGGAAGGATCCCTTGGTATGTGAAGTTTCCTAAACAAACAGCACTGGCTTCCCGTGGTTTTTAGCACCGCTCTGTGCCTTACGCCAGTGAGCTCAGCAGGCAAAGGAGTACAAAGGAATTGGGCCCCACGTCTTTATGACTTTTGAGCTCCCACCGTGTTACAAAACCAGGAGGTTTTGTTGTTTGTTTTCCCAGCAAAGTGGCTTCTGATTCCGAGGGCTCCTAACCTGCTCCAGAGGGCCGATCAGGTGTTGCAAGCTCAGTACTACTGGGGCATAACAGGCAGGGTCAGAAAGCGATTTATGACATGTCACCACTGGAGGCAAACGTAGAGAAATTACGTTTGGAAGGAAACAAAGTTGAGGTCAGCAAATACTTTTCAGGGTCAAAAATAAAAGCCAGGAGTTCTCGGGGGTGGTTGCTTTTTTCTTTGTCTTCCAGTCCTGCAGTTTCATTGTTTGAACTGAGCCAAAACTTATCTTCCATCTCCCTCTTTCGTACTGAAAATATCCAGGTTCTGAGGAGGAGTGGGGAAAAGGGATGGTTAGACTGAATGCGTCACCTTCACCTGCAGTGGTCTGGCTTTAAGCTGCTGATTTCTCTCTTTTACCTACCGTATATTTTGTTGTTGTTGCCTTTTCAAGTCTTGATGGTTAAGAAGATGTTTTTAGGAGTGTACTTCTCATACCACATGGCATCTAAAAAGACTTCTCGCAGGACAGCTGAGTTCTTTAAAAGTGATAGAACGTGACTTTTCCCATAGCTGAGAGCCTGGACACCAGGATATTTCCCTGATGGAAATGTTAATGCAGCAGAGACTCAGTACAACTTGCATGAGGAGCTCTAAACTGGCTCATGGCTCAGCCGTGGGGACAAATGTTTGCCACAAACATAAACAGGGAATTGCAGATTCTTTTAAAACTCCATTTTCTTGAAGACTTGAGTGCCGATTTAGCGCAAACCTCAGCGCGAGCCTCTGCCCCCCATCCCAAAGCCAAGTGCATTTAGTGGTGGTGTGGGAGTGCTCCCCCAAAACTCCCTGCCTGTACCAGGGCTGGATGGAGACAGAGCGGGTCTGGCTGAGTGATGGTCATAGTAAGGCCTCTGAAATACTGGCATCCTCTCTTGCAGCTGGGACGCGGCCATCCTTGCTCAATGTGATATTCGAGGATTTCTCGGTGTCCCAGGCGGCTGCGCTTGTTTATTTGTGTTCTGGTAATCTGCAGAATTACAATGAACTACATCCTGCAAGGTCTGCAAATAGTCCCCACCTATGAAATAAACAGAAGTCTCAAATATTTAAACTACAGCGTTGGATTATCAGTTTATTACCAGCAAAAGGCCCTGTCGACCTGAAGGAGACTGAGTCACACCTCCTCTGATGGGCTGTGGTTTTGGCGATGCCGGCTCTAGGAAATAATAACTCAGACCGAAAAGCTCGGTCTTTTGTTTACCCTGGGTGGTAACCGTAGGATGGTTCATTTAATTAAAAATGGATAAAAGGCAGTAAATTGTGTGGAATGCAAATTCCACCCATGCAGTTCCTTGCTGGAAGGAGATGGGCAGAGTTTGGCGCAGATAATTCCTCATGTGACAGTGACGTTGCTTTGGGTAGAAAGGCGTGAGGGAGAAAAATCCTCATGCATCGGTTTTTATGAAAGGAAACTGAAGCCGTAGCAAAACCTTCTGTAATATTGCGGGCCTCATACCTCCTTCAGAAGCAGCGGCATTTCTGAGGCTGAGTGGAAACAAGCAGAGTCCACCCGCTTCTAATGTGGTCAGTGGAGCATTTCCTTAATTACGCGTTGCCCACATGCGCTGAATAAGGGAGTTTACTCATTTTTTTAGGGTTAACCTTGGATAGTTCTAAAATATCTTCTACCGGCTGCTCTCAAGGGGCTGGGCTCGAGACCTTCTAGCTCTGATAAATTCCTGCAATTCCTGTGCCCCTAAAAGCATCTCGGGGCCCTTCTTGATCAATGGGCATCCTTCACTAAAGCTGCCCAGGGGGAGGAGGAGGAAAAAGAGTTTAATGAAACAGCTGAGATTCTCTTCGTGCTGCACGTTATTGGGAAATGGAATGTAAGACAATGACTGAAACCAGAAGAAACCACCCAAGGCAGTGGCAGTGTCCTCCAGCCTGCTCCTCAGGGCTTCCAAAGCTGCCCTCGGGGGTGATTATCGATAGGCACCAGCTGCTCATCTTTGTGTCTGAGATGGGAATGGCACATTGTGTCCTGTACAGCCCTCGCTGAACAGAGAAATACCCGTATAAAGTCTGTGGTTAGCTGATCTTGAGTAATTTTGGAATTGTGAGATAGGTGAGGCAAAACCAGCCTGGGATTGCTGGAATTTGGCCTTGACATTTACTGTGTGGTGGTAACAGATGTGTTCATACACGCACTGCTCTGGGAGACCACGACTGCCTGCTGTGTTTGAAGTTCTTCTTTATCTTATCAGCTGTCTCTCGTCTGAAGGCCATGTCTGTGTGACTTAGTTGCTTAGGAGTTTTTTGGGTGGGAACGGTAGACCACTTTTCTCTCCTTTCACTGGGCGAAATAGCATTGCAGACAGTGCAGCTGCAGCGTTTTTAGCGGAACAGCTTTTCAGAAAACAATTTTATTAAATATATTCTCTGTTCTCATAGCTCACAGGTGTGCTTGGTCTGCAAAGGACTTGACGGCTCACAGCTACAATTGGTGAATTGAAAATGATGCACCTTGGAAGAGCTGTCATGATGCTGTGGAGCTTCGCTTTGCAATGACGAACCAAAAGGCAGGTATTCTATACATTTATTTCCTGATGGTGAGAGGGGAGACGTGAGCTCAGAGAGAGAGAGAGAGAAAGAGGCCACAGGCAGATATACCTGGGGCAGGGTGTCTGCTGTTCAACTGTGTGCATTTGCAGCAGGGCAGCCCTCGGCTGCCTTAGGAGCACCTGAATTTCCATGTGAAGGTTGCACGCTGACTGCACTTGCTGTTATCCAGCAGTTGGATACTTGAAGAGCCGTGTTTGTGGGCTTGTGCAACACCGTTCCCAGCTGTATTATCACACCTTGAGGGCTTGTCCGTGTGTGAAAGGGAGCACTTGCATCAGTCAAGCTGCCACAGGTCTAAGTGATGCTCACACATCTGGCCCGTGGCAGCCCCATTGGCTTGCAGCTTCCCAGCAGAAGAAATCAGATGGGAGGAAGAGTGAGGCTGGATCCTCCAGCATGAGACAGCACGAGGCTGATCACAAACTGTACAGGTACGACAGTTTTGGCGCTGAGTCTTTCTGGTACTGTTAACTGCAGCATGACCACATCCATCATTCTTCATACAATACTACTTTGGGGTTTGACCTGCCCTACGAGAGTTTTCTTGACTAATAAGGGTATTGGGAAGTGTCCACACATTGTAAAGCAAAAGGAGGTTATTTCCTTACACTGTGACAGGATATGTGATAAACGGGTATGGGCAGAGGCAAGCAGTGTTTCCAGCTTGCTGCTATTTTCATCTGGCTATGAATAGCCTTGTGAGATCAGTATTATCTGTTCCGGGTTTTGTTGTGGTTCGGGTAGGGATGTTTTCGTATCTTTATTGCATGGACCTATGTGCAGGTCCAGGTCGCAAAGGGTAAGATGGGTCTGGATGGTCCTATGCTGACCTAGGTGGTGAAATCGGGATGTTAAATGCTGTCATCATTTGTGGGTTCTGACTACCAGAGGTGAGGTTAACGTTCCTAAATTCATCCTCTTCCTCTACATACAACACAGCGTCCAGTTAATGAAATCATAGAACCATAGGGTGGGTTGGGTTGGAAGGGACCTTAAAGGTCATCTTGTTCCAACCTCCTGCTCAAAGCCCCATCCAGCTTGGCCTTCAACATTTCCAGAGATAGGGCGTCTATCTGCTTGGCCCATGGTATATGTATTATTAATCTGTGCACATCCCAGCACTGAGGAAGGCTGAGAAATCAGAACCGAGACCAGAGTGCCCTGCAGATGGTTTATAGATAACTCGTGTCTGTGGGCAGATGACAGCAAGAGCACTGAGCTGATACTGCGCCTCTGAGCAGCTTGTGCTTGGGTTAGTTATGAGGAGCATTAACATAGTTCTGTTCTAAGTTGAAGCTCAGTTAAACCTCCATGAAATAAAATAAAAACAGCACTAAGAAGGTGGCAGCCCCTTGAGCATCTGCCTTTCCAGGAGGGGCTGTTTTGTGCCTGCTGGGCAAAGCAAGCATTTAGTTTTCACCTGCTAAAACTATTTGAAAGTCAGTTACTTAAAAAAAGCAAACAAGTCCCCAAACAGCACCATTCTCTGCTGTAATAAACAGAAAAATTCACAAGAGAGGATGTGTTAATTTAGCTGAGAGATCTGTTACATACCTTCTTTCATAAATAGCCCTTACTGCTGCAGAAACCCTGCTTGGGGTTAGTCAAACTATTTATTTTGGAAAGCACTCCAGAGCTACACCTCCTTGAGCTTTTCCTTGCGGGCGCAGCTGTGACCTGCGCGGTCAGCAGGCTCCCAGGGAGAGGAGGCAGGACCATTGGCACTGGTAATTCAGTTGGTTTGGATCACGTGTGTGGGAACGCGCTGCAGAGCACCAAGGAGCGAGGAAATGAGCATTGGTGAGGCTGCAGGCTGTCCGAATGTGCTGTCGCCCGCTGTGCCCCGGTGCAGGTATGTGCCCTGCAAGAGGATGATGTGTTCCGCTGAAAATGGTTAGTGTTTGTTTACCTCTTCCCTTTTAAGGGTTAGATTTTGGGTTGGTACCAGGGGAATGCGTGTCTCACCGCAGCGTGCTGCTTTGCTGAAAGGGGAAAAGGGGCAGTTTGAGACAGATCACAAGTTCCTATGTCTTAGCTGGTGTAAATGGGAGTCTCCCTGGATGTATGCTCAGCACCTGGCCTTGCCCTGGCTGTCAGCTCCAAAACTGTTCTCCCCCAGTAACAGTGAGGGGAGAGACGTGACACTGCGGCTGAGAGATCTGGGGCTGTTTAGCCTGGAGAAGAGAAGACTGAGAGGGGATCTGATCAATGCTGATCAATATCTAACAGGCAGGGGTCAAGAAGATGTGGACAGATTCTTTTCAGTGCTGCCCAGTGACAGGACAAGGGGCAACAGGCACAAACTGGAACTCAGGAGGTTCCACCTAAACATAAGGAGAAACTTCTTTCCTGTGAGGGTGGCAGAGCCTGGCCCAGGCTGCCCAGAGAGGCTGTGGAGTCTCGGTCTCTGGGGACTTTCCAAACCCACCTGGATGTGATCCTGGGCCCCCTGCTCCGGGTGACCCTGCAGTAGTAGGGAGGTTTATTCCTTTATTAATATCCTTCTTAGCTTTTCTGCAGGTGATCAGAACTCTCCTCTCTCCAAGGGGTTGGCAGAGGTGTTAGCTGTGCTCCGTGTGAAGGGTGGCATTGCCTGGCTCCCTGCTGGCTGCAGAGCTGCAGCCGGGCATGGCTTACACCACCTCTCCTGGCGCTGCCAAACCAACCTTGTAGGTAAAGACACCAGTAATTGCAGCTGTTGGGAGAAACCTTTTTGCACCTTAACACTGCACAGCTGGATGGGGGCAGAGAAGGAGGTGAGGAATGATCAAATGATGTTACTCCCTGAGTAACACCTGGAATGAGTAAAGAATAAACTTCCTTCCTCTGGAAGAGAAACTGTGGCTGGAACACACGTCTACAACGTGGAGTCGGTGAATTCAGAGTAATCCTTACTGGGTTTTCTAATAAAATGACTGGGGATATCAAATGAAGCAAGCAAGTGGCAAGTCAAAAAAAACAAAATCAAGGGCAGGTGCTGCCGCTTTCAAAGCGGAGTGAGACTGGGACTTTGAGGATATTGGACTCTTGGTTTGACAAGCTGCACAGTGATGTAACCATCATGAATCTCCTCCGGTGACTGGAGCGTTTCCTTCTTCTTGGGGAGGCGGCCACAAGAAATCAAAAGCTATCACAGTAAGAGATGCAGCCAGTTGCACCACGTGATAGGTCATGCTTCTGCTTGTCTCCACACCCAGCATCTGTCAACAAGCGTGAGGTGTGCAAGTCGATCTCTTTATGATGTTCTCTCCCCCAGAAAAGCAGTTAGAGGGAAGAAAGTCCTTTGGACACTCAGTGTGCTCCTCTGCTCAGATTTATGGTCTTTCCTGTAGGCACGATAATCCATTTTGCCCATCAGCTTTCTCATGACAAGTGACAGGACCCAGCAGGGCTGCTCCCCCTGCACCGGGACATGGTGGTGGTGCAGCACCAGAGAGCAGCCTGAGTTTGCTCTGCACACTGTGCATCAGTCATTAAGCAGGTGCTGCTAATCCAGACACAGACAATTCACTTTTTCAAGGCTCTCCATTCCGCTCCTGATATCTCACCTAGGAGGGGTCTCCCACCGGCTGGAGGGAAGGAGAGTGCAATTTTCTTTTTGCTTGTCACAGTTTGTCCAAAACCAGTTTACATCAGCAGGCTAATAAAGGTGCTGGCACTTAAGCAGTCCCAGTCTAGGGTAAAACCTGCCCCAGTGCTGCCCAATGGCTCCCATCGTTGCCCTCCAAATCTGCAAGGCTTTTGTTCTTCCCTTCCCTGCTGTTCGCAGAGGTGGCGAGGTGAGGGCTGGGCAGAGCACACAAAGTGGCCTCATCTGGGTGAGACCTGCAGGGTCCTTCCTGGCTTTCTTAGGGGTCTGTTGGTTTAGGTGTTTGTACTGCATCATCCCTCTGGTCTCTGAACTGTGGATTAATAAGGCTCTGAGAGGGGAGAGGATTATGTGCAGTCTAACGAAGCAAATCAAAGCTGCATGGTGCTGCTTAAGGAGCGTAAGCATGAGCTCTAGGATTAAGCAATCCGGGGGAGCGGGCGATGGTTAGGCACAGCGCAGTGCGCCTGCCTGATAACATATTGTACATATCAGATGATTTTCATCCTTCATCTCTTGTGCTTGCAGACCCAATTGAACAAATAACCCCCTCTCCCTTATCGCTGTCTACCTGAGTGGTTCACGGTGGGGTTCTCCTTGCAGCATCCAAGGCATGGCAGTGGGGTATGAAAGCTCAGGTCGCAGCAGGGCCAGCCCTGTGGCACGTGTGGAGATCATCTCCCAGCCTTGTTTGCTAATGTGGGCTTGGACCAAGAGCTTTGCAGCTCCTGAGGCTGCCAGCAAAACCTCCAGGTTTTTTGGACCAGGTCGCAATCCCACGGCCAGTGCGTTAAGTGGTTTGATTTTTAACTATTTAAAACAAAAGAAGGAGTTGGCTGGTTGGTTTCTGTTAACCTTTTCCTTCTAAAGTAACTGTTCCAGAAAGGTAAAACGTTCTTGTGTAAAAAATGGGCTATTTACAAAGAAGTAGCCTTTATTCTTTTTCTAGTTGACGACCATGCTGATGAATAATTATAAGTCTTTGCCGAGGATGTTTTCTGAAGTGCTTTCAGCCCACACGTCATGGATTTGTTAAAAATAAATACAAGTTCTAGAGAAGCAAACACTGTGAAAACCGTGTCCCTAGATACTTTTTTAAAAATAAGACCTGTCCCAGATATTTCTGTAAATGTCTTTGTCGAAGCAAGATTGTGCCTGAGAGCCAGAGAGAGGGGATGGTTGGAATCGGGCATGGAAGCGCTGTGCTAAGCCGGAGAAATGTGGGTTTAAACAGTAGAGATTCATCAGGGCTTTTTATTACTGTTGCTGCTTAGAGGCTATAGTTGTAGTGTGACCAGCACAGCAATACTTGCCTTAAAGAAAAATCAAATGTTGTTTCCTTCTTTCCCAAAATGATTTTCAAATATTCGCGGAGTTTTTATGACAATGCCCATTCCGTTTACGAGCCTTTTTATGTGTTCTTCTGTGGTGTTTCTTTGTAAGCGTTAAGGTCAGATGCTTATTCTTTCTTCTAACGTGTTGTTAACCCTGTTATGAAAAAGACAAACATTTGGCAACGTATCATCCGTAAAATAATGCAGATCTGTGAAATGATGTCAAATGAGCGAAGTTCAGTTGAAATACTTGTGCTCAACTTTGGGTATGGCAGTTAAAGGAAGAGCTGCACTGTGTGGAGACAGTCCAAAGAAGAATGGCAAAAAGATGAAGACCCCAGCTCTGAGGAACTTGGAGGAGCTGGCGTTGGTTAACGTGGAGGCTGAAGTGTAAGTCCCTGTGAGGATGGCTGACATTTATCAGGGAGATCTGGTGCAGGCTAAAGGAAGAAATTGCTCGCTCACAGTTAGATAAGCACCGGGAGGATTGTGCTTGCCGTCCTTCAAGGGGCAGATTAGACAGACAGAGAGTAGGGGTGATGCAGACCTTGAGGTTAGGGAATGTGCCTGATGACTTTCAGATCATGTTCGCTATGAAAGTTGAGATTTGTTCATTTTATGACCTGACTCCCAAGGCTGTGGCTTTGGGAGAAAAAGCCAAGTACGATGAAACCAACAGTCACCTGGCGGGCTTTGGAAACAGTGGAAAAACCCCATCTGGTGAGCTAGGAACTGCCTACATGGACATGAGCAGTATTTCTGCTTCCTCGGAGGTGTGCCTTATCGCCCTCAAGTTAGCCAGGAGAGAGGGAAAGGAACGAAGTCGCAAAGCAGCACATGATTTACTCTTCCTCCACGCCCTGCTGCCTCTGGCTATTTCCAGTGTCTGTTGAAACGCTGAGTGATCTGTGCCCGTGCTGTTTGAACAGCAAATATCAGTGCGGCGTAAAGCAAAGTGCACACGTATTAGAAAATGAGCAGCCTCTGGTATTTTATAGCATAACATGCAGCAGTTAACGCTTGCAGGTAGCTGTGCTGTCGTTTTCCGACGGCTTTACAAAGGTTGGCTGCTTCTCCACAGTCTCGTTTGGGGCAGAAAAGTGTGAAAAAGAATGGACGTAAAAAAGCGAGTGAGTGATTTGGTTCTTTATATGCATGTTTTGCTCGTAGCGTGCTGAGTCAACTGTTTACCTGCTAGTAGGAAAGCAGCGAAAATAAAATATTGTCTTGGTTAGGTTAATGCCGCCTGAGGAGCTGTAGGAAAGTAGGACAGCTTGTTTTGGAACTTGTGCTGAAGAACAAATAAAAAACCCCAATGTACACATTCGGTTACCATATGTCTCCCTTATCGTGAAAGGCATCTCGGTGTTATTTCTTTGCAGGGATGCTTGAACTCCACAGGGGCAGACTTCCCGGTTGAAGCAAGCGCGTGCCAGAGGTGCTGGGGTTGCCGTTGTGAGAGGAGCTTCCGTGCCTGTTGAGACAGCCCAGGCGGGCGGCGAGCAAGCTCCTTGCCGTGCTCGCCTGCTTGATTGACGTTGGCTTCCGAATCGCTGCGACTGCCTGAGGAAAAGCGAAGGAGCAGAATCTTACTGAGAGAATTTTCCTGGCAGGGGAAGGCATGCAGTGCGGAGAAACGTGCCAGCGAAGAGCCTGGAAGTGCAAGTCCAGGTGCTAACGCAACTTCCACCCAAGCCATGCTGGTGTGAAGTCCTTTCTCTCCAGCCGCGTCTTGCTCAGCGCGCCAGGGCGAGCTGCCCGGGGGCTGCTCAGGGCTTTGCGGCAGGCTGGGCTGGACTAGCTCCTGGTGTGTCACTGCTTCAGCTGTCCAAAGAACTGAAGAAGAATTGCAGGGAAGATGTTGGACTTGAGCTTCCTGACTGAGGAGGAGTATGAGAAGCTGATGAAAGTTCTGCAGAGAGATGCCGAACTGAAGAAGAAGGACGGAGACCGCATCAGGTGAGTGAGCGTGCGGTAACAGCAGGACGGGAGCTTCCCTGGGGGGATCTTTTTGCCTCTTTTAGAGAGGAGTCTTTGTGTGTGCGTCTGTGTGTGTGTGTGTGTGTGTGGAAGGAGAGATGCAGGCTGTAGCAGCTCTGTCCCTTCTTGCTCAGATCCTGATGGACCTTTTTATTGCACCTCCTGCTTTCTCAGCCGTTCTCCTGTCACTGCTGTCCTCTCTCTGCAGGACTGCACTCTCCTTTTGAGTTAATCAGCAGCCCTCAGAGACCCCAAGGGAAATTATCCCTTTCCTGCCCCGGGGAGGAAGATGCTGATTTCTCAGCGTCAGAGGTCCGAGCAGGGGAGTAGCTGCTACCTTGTATTCCTCACTTGATAGCACAGAAATGCCGTAGAGTGTTTTTAAATGAGACTTTACCTCCCCGTCTCTGCTTTGTGTCCCTGTGGTGCTCTTTGAGGTGGGTTTTTATGCGGCATGCATCGTGCAGGCAGAGAGGGGCAGCGAGAGGCTACGTGACCTGCCAAAGGCTTGCGGGGAGCAGTTTCAGAGCCAGAAACCGCCCTCAGTTCAGCTCACTTGCCACTGGCCATCCTGGAGCTCAGGTCTGGTTGATGGGGATTGCTCGTTACCGCTGTCACTTTTTAAATGCCAACCATCTGGGCTGACAGTACGCACGAGGCTCCGGAAGCTGGCACCAAACTCGCCGCGGCGAGAAATGGGGAGTTCAGTGAGTGTGAGTGGCACGGTGCCAGCTTAGCCCTCTTAAGGATGCAAGTCTTCAACTTGCTGTTGAGCCAAAGAAGAGTAAACCCTGTGTAGGAGGGATGTTCGAGGCTTGAAGGGGGAGTGGGTAGATTTGCAGCTTGCTCCGAGGAGCCCATGTGCCCTGGCCTCTGAGCCGTGGTGCCGTGCAAGCAGCTTGGCCTGTAGGTTTATGTGGCTGCATGCTCTTAATCTCCTTGGAATTGAAGCAAGGTTTCAAACCGTTTTTTTCTTTTTTAATGATTTTTTTTTTCTTTTTCTGAAGTGCAGTAAAAATTCTGCTCTGCAAGGGAGGTCTGGGGGAAAGTGTGTTTGGGTTATTTCAGTTGTGTTTCTCATCTCTTTGGAAAGCTTTCATTTGAGAGCAAAGTGAGTTAGATCCTGACTGGGATGATGCTGAGTGCCCTCTTACATGCAGGAAGGCTTTTGGTGCAAGTGTGGACATGTTTGGCTCCACACAACCTGCCTGCTGGGTGATATGCGTAAATGGCATTACTGATCTGCTGTCAGCAAGATTAAAGTACGTTCCTGCGTCTTCTCTGGCCCAGCACCTTGAGACCCTCGTGGGAGCAGATGCAGCTCTGATCTAGGTGGGAGCTGTGCAGCTCCCTGGCTGTCAGTCCTGCTGGGCCCCCCAGTGCTGCCTGTAGAGCCTGATTATCCCATACCTGAGCCCTTCTGGCTTTTAGGCAGTCAAATGTGACCCCTCAAGGTTCCGTGGTTATCTGGGGGGGTTCCTCCCTTCTCCTACTGAGAATTGGACTGAGGTGGGACTTTCCTCTGGTCTCACAAGGCCCCTGGATTGCAGTGAGCTGTGGGAGGCAGTGCCAGCTGAAAGGCACCTCATTCAGCAAACTGTGGTGTAAAACCAAAATCACCGGAGGAGGATTAAAAGTACAGGGTACCAAACAGAGCACTGATGGGTTTATGTGCCAGCAAACAGGCTGGGTGTGCCCAAGCGAGTTACAGTAGGAGAAGCTGGGCTCAGGAAGGAAAGCTAACTGTTTGAGTGCCAACATCGGCATGGCAGGAGCAGCGGGGAGAAGAACAGTGTCTGGGAGAACGCTGCAGGGATGGATGCTCCCCCAAATAGCATGATTTATTGCCGTGGTTTGCATGGGATTTGATCTGAAAGGCTTTGCTGCTCATAAAGAGATTAATAGACAAACAAACCAGAGAAGCGCAAGACCTGCAAACGGCCCCACCCCTCCCCAAACCCTCAGGGCTGCAGAGCAAATGGACAAATCTCCTTAGAGGCAACTCTGATCTGCAATTGTAAAATTGGAAAGAGGTGAAAGCCTCTGTTTGCAAGGTGCTGCTCCCATTTCAGATACAGAATAAATCAGCTTTTTTTTTTTTTTAAAGCTAGTTTGGCCCTAGTGATTGCAGAGAATAATCGCAGGATCCTTCCTAGGATCCAAATTGCATGGACAATTAATATGAAGGTAGCTCAGGAGAAGTCGAAACCTTGGGAGATTGACATATAATGTTCTCGTTGACTTTCAGGCGGATACAAGGCTCCATCAAAGATGAGAAGAAGAAGAAGTTTGTGACAGGTGAATGGTTTTCAGAAGTGAAGGCAAAGCGGTTCCAGGAAGACTTAGAGGGGCCGGATCTGCTTCGCGCATCGATTAGAAGGAAAAAGGGCAAATTAGAAAGTAAGTGCGTTAGTGTGCATCTTAAGGAAACAAATTGATGGACCAGAAAAAAGGGGTCAAATATAGGGGGGCTTCCTGTACTGGGACATTGTACTGGGACCAGCCTTTGTGTGGTGGTAAGGAGCTTCTCAGCCAAGCTTTCAGCACTATTAAAAAAACCCCAATTACCAAAAAACAGGGCCCTAAGGAAAAATTGCAGTATGGCAGAGGACCAAGGCAAAAGCTGCATACCACCTATGTGTGGTAAACACCTTTCCCCCACTTCAGCTTTTCTTCTACCTGTCTGTTAGAGGTCACTGGTATCATTTCTTGTCATGGAAGCAAAAAGGGAACGGGATGATCTAGAGCAATTCCTGGCGTCAAACTGATAGGTGTGGGTCAAACGCACACACCCTGCCCCAATTCCTGGAGTGGTCTGACAAAACCAGCGTGATGGGACCAGTCACATCTCTGCAAAGGGAGGGGGTGCCTTGCTTCTCCTGGCTAATATTTGGCAGCTGGAGAGAGTTCATGTCTAGCTTTTTATGTGAGAATAATTTCAAGGCATGATACGGTTTTCAAAGCAAAAAGGGCTTTGGAACCAAGTGTGCGTGGTACCCAGGCTGCTGCGCCATAGCAAGGGTACGTCTGGGATCATGTGCTAATTCCAAGCAGATGTGCTGCTTGTTGTTCGACATGCAGATGAGCTCTCATGGTGCTATGTAAAACAGGTCAAATCAGATTTGTCGGCTCAGGGCAGAGAAGGGAAGAGATCAGTGCTGTGTGAGATGAGCAGGACTGTGCTTTGAGTCCAAATGCAGCCAGCCTGGAGCTGGCACTTGGTCCTGAACATTTGAGCAAAGCAGAACTGAGGATGATTCACATCCAGTCCTCAATACAAAGACAGGCCAGCCGACACCGTAGCAGGACTGTGGGACTGCAGCCCAGCCTCACACAACCTCCTGGATTATTTGNCGTTTCTGCTCTCTGCTTTTTGAGGATGTGCGTTTGTGCTTGCACCCTCTTTGCGTGAAGTGACGAGCCCTTCAGCAGCCCCTTTGCTGGGGCCCAGGTCAGACTAATGCTGGGTCATCTGCAGCCCAGCTAGCGGCCAGCAATGGGTTGGATTTGTCTGCCTGTAGCCTTGCCAGAGGCATCAGCACCCTTAGCTTGTGGCCCATTTCAAGAAAGCAAAATTTGAAGTAATGTTGGGTTTAGATTTAACATTTACTGAGGTGTGGTCTCAGGTTATGATCTAAAATAATCTCCTTATTAACACAGCAGTGACATGCAAGTTATGTCTTCACATGGGCATTACTTGACTAATGCTGTTTTAAGAAGGAAGAAGCAAATGTTACTATAAAATTACTGTAAATTGCTATAGTAGTTATGTTTAGATTTTGCCCTCTACTTCTTTTTCAACTTTTTCCCTTCTCTTTCTTTCTCCTTTTTTATTCTCAGCCTTATTTTGATAAGGCACAGCTATAACACGATGTTATTCCTCCCTCTTGTTTTTCCCGCTGCCATTTTACAGCACTGGTTGAGGTTCAGGATTGTGCCACTAGTATTTTCACCTTGCTGTTGTGGGTTGTGTGCTCAGCTCCTGTAGTGTTTTCTGTGTGGATTGTCCCCTTCTTCACACTTGAGGGCAAGCACTTCTTTTACTGATTACTATGGCACGACTGAGAGCAGCACGTGGCCCATCAGGAGCAAGGATGAGGCCCCTTCCAAGTGGTTTGGCTGCGCAGCTCACATTCAATCTGCAGTAGATGAGATAAAGACTTTGCTTGCCATCTTCACACCTTTTTATCTTCTCCTGGTAAGATCAGTCATTCACCTTCTATTGGCTTTCAAGGTGATGAAGGGGTGCGTGCTCATTTAGCCAAATCAGAGTAACACATTCATGACTCCAGGGCTGTTAATCCTGATTTAAGTCTTTGATGACTGTGTTAGGGAGTGAAATGAGAAAATTCCTGCATGGAAAAGCCCCGCTGAGATAATTGCTGGCAGTCCCTTTGCATGGTAAACGGGCTGAGGAGGGATGGAAATTTGTGCCTGCACAGGAAAATGCCCAGTGACCTTTTCTGGAGGAGGGTTTTAACCTTCAGAAGGGAGGGTTGTGTGGATCCCTAAGGTCTTCACAGTTGGTACTGATTATAACAGAAAACACTAGTAATCAGCAGTATAATTGTATAAAACAGATAGATACCCTATATTTAAACTACAGCCTGCAGAGCAGCATGGATGGGTGAATTTGGTGATAACTTCTCCTTGAGCTTGTGTGCAATGGGTGAGAGCTAAAAATCATCTAGGAGGGGGCCCATTTCATCCACCCACCGAGGCAAGGCAGTCCTAATGGCATGGTTAGTGGGACTTTCCCCAAGCGTTGAGTGTCTTCTCTTTAGAGCGATAGGAAATGAGGAAAGCAGCAGCAGCGTTAGAGCAGGAGTGGCCGTATACATATGTATATAAATATACGTATGGACAAGTTAAACTGGTCAGGCCACTACTAATTTCAGTTGGAATTTGCTTTTTATTCTGCCTCATCCTAAAGTCAGCATGGGCATTTTGCTTGTCTTGGTGGATTATAACATCCTAATCACCTATTTGTTTGTGGCTACAGAAGGCAGGTGTGGCTGAACCCCTTTGCAGGGCAGTGATTTGGATGGGAGGAAGCAAACACCTCTGTCTGAGGGGGAAGTGTCAGTGACAAGCAAATATGACACCATGCCTTTGGAGGTGAGGTGAGGTGAGAAACGAATGCGGTCTTTGATTGTCAAGGTCTTTTCGACCATGACAGGCAGAGGGAAAATATGAGAACTCTTTGTTTGGTTCCAGTACTTCCAGAGCAGCTACCTGCTGGCATCTCCCTCTCTTGGGTCTGGGGCAGAAAAGGAGGACGTGGCTCACTGTGTAAATAAACACTCCTCAGTGTGCCTTCCCGGGCCTGCACGTGATGTGGCCTGCACGTGCCACCAACCAGACCACAGCTTGTCTCTCCCGAAATGACGTTTAGTGTCGCTTTTTGCACACCAATGTTTACATGGACAAAGAGAAGTCCCTCTCTCAGAAACACGCTCTCTAAAACTGGCTCGTTCTTACACAACCAGACTCCTGTCTTCCTGCAGGAGCCACTCCCTGACTTGCCACTGCTGCGGAAAGCCGGGAGCCACCCAGCTGCCACCTCATGCCTGTGCCAGACCCACGGGCCTTACGCAGGCAGCCCCGAGCAACGCCTGCTGTGGTCCTCTGGACCTCAGGGCCAGGCACTGGGTGGGGAGAGAGAGTTGGGACTGCAGCTTTTTTTCTCTGTGGGGTTGCACACGCAAGAGGGGCTGAAGCTTCATTTTGAGATATCTCTGTTACGTGTGCGCTGACTGCTGATGCTGGGCGGCACCACACGGGCAGCATCAGTGTGACGCTGATATCACAGTTGGGTCTCTCTTGGGCTTAGCGCAGTTTTCTAACCAGATAACAAGCCAATGTCCCATCTGAATCCTTTGAGCCTCTGATTCTATTGTACTGTGTAATGAAATATATCCTAAAGGGATTTGGCAGGTTCTGTAATGGGTAGATTTACTCTTTTAAAAGAGACCTAGCTGCATGTGAATAGATATGGGCAGTTTCTGGGGTTGTTCTGAAGAAGAGAAGATTCTGGGGAGACCTTTCTGTGGCCTTTAAGTACTTAAAGGGACCTGTAAGAAAGACGAGGACAATCTTTTGAGCAGTGCCTGTTGGCATAGGACAAGGAGGGATGGTTTTAAACTAAAAGAGGGAGATTTAGACTAGATCTAAGGAAGAAATTTTTTATCATGAGGCAGTGAGAGCCTGGCCCAGGTTGCCCCGAGAGGTGGTGGCTGCCCCATCGCTGTCCCCATTGCAGGGGAGGTTGTTGGGGGCTCTGAGCAACCCGCTCTAGTTGCAGATGGCCCTGCTCCCTGCAGGGGGGCTGGACTAGATGACCTTTAAAGGTCCCTTCCCAACCAAACCAGCCTATGATTCTATGATCTTGTTGACCAGACTAGCTTTTCATCACTGTTTGAAAGTTCAATCCTTTTGGTTTTGCAGTAGCAAGAATGCCTGTTTGCCAGCAGAATGTCTAATGCAACTTTATACCCTGGTAGGCTGCTCTAAAGGTTACCGTCTTCTATTGTTTTTTCTTCAGGGTCTTTGAGAACTGAGAAGACAGAGCTGAGCCCTGTGCCAGTAAAAATAACAGGGATCTCCTCATTAACTGTATTGGCCTCCTCCTTTGTTTGCCAAGATCGGATGACTTTGAGTCAAAACAGGAAATGGCTGAATTTAAATCCTGGAACGGATTAACTTTATTGACAGCCACGGCAGTGTCCTGCAAAGTTTTCCAGTGATGCGACAGCTCCTGGCATGAGTCAGGCCTTAGGCAGCTCGCTTTGAGACGTGGGGTCTGGATGTGCCTTTGGTGTGTGGGGAGTGTGGGTGATGCTGCCTTGAGGAGACCAGGCAGAGCCCCCGACAGCCATCTCCCATTAAATCCCCAGGGTTTGTGCCGGTGGGACTCATTTCACAAGCCTTTTCTTTCCCTGAAGAAAACACAGCACCGTTACAAGTTGAAATAAATGTGATTTCTCAATTGTTATATTACAGATGAGCCCAATGAGCACATCCCAACGGGTCTGGAAAGCAAAGCTCCCCCAAATCCTGCCTTCCCTGAGCACGCTGCTGCCACAGGAGAGGAGAGGTAACACCACTGCTCATGCAATGCTCTGCCTGTTGCTCTTACTTCTTATGAAAATGGAATGGTATCCATTAAATCCTGGTATTTAACTGGATTGTGTATGTAGTACGTTAGGTAGGATATTTTTAAAGTCGTTTTTCCAGGAATTGTCAGAATATCAATACTCCCCTAATAACTAAGTGCTAATTTGCTTATCCCAGGAAGGTCTTTTCCTGCATGATTTGATAAGGGGTCAGTAAAATGGGATCTGTCTCTAATGTCAGGATATTCTAGTTGGTTTTTCAAGGTAATTATGGGTTTATTTGTTTAATTTTTGCTATGGAGCAACACTAACAAAGTGAACTATTTGAGGAAACTGCTCATTTCCTGCTGGTGCCAACCTCTGTGTCCCGCACTCAGCGCTCTCCATCAAGGCTCAGTAGGATTTCACGTTGTGCTGACTGGGCAGAAACACCCACTCCAAGGAGCAAATCAGGGACCTCACTCAATATTCACGGACTACAGAGAAGCCATTAAAATATTCACATATTCATTTATTGTTGCTCCCGTCTCATATGTGGTTTTTGGTCAGCAGAATTGAGAAATTGTTCTTCACAGGTGGCACTTGCCTCCGGTTAAATATTAAATGTGGGCCTTGACAACACATCCAAACCTCTTGCAGCAGATCATTGGGTGCCGCTTAATGAAGGATCCACAGTCAACAAGCCCAAGATGCTTCTGCTTTACTGGCACAGCAGTGGTCCTAGTGGTTTTTGGGGTGGTTGATTCAGTCCTGGAAAGCTTGATTTGTTTTTCTCATTCAACCCTAAGCATAAAGGACTCCCCTATGAAATCTCAACAGCTTGACTGCTGGTCTCAATCTGGAGAGCAGCCACCAGTAGGCACTCCCAAAGGTGGAAGCAGTGGTCAAGTGAACTACCTGTGTTAAGTGTTTCTTCCATTTATCTACCAGGCAGTTAGTAATTAATTTACATTCCAAGATTCATATCATGTACTATAGTTTTGCCTGAACTATTGTTGTTATAATTGTTGCTGTAGTTTCTAAATCCTCCGTCAATCTGGTTTATAGCAAGTTCTGTACTGACTGCAGTGAGAAACTCATCCTTACTCTGGTCCTTCCGAGCAGTAACGGAGTAAATAGGTGAAAGCATCAGCTCTGGGCTGGATCAGTAAATAAAAGTGGCAAAGTGGCTGAGCAGAACTGTGATGATGTTGAAGATTGCCTGGTCATCTCCCAGGCACATCACTACCCCGGATCTCCTTGCTCAGGCGTTTCTCCTGTCCCACAGATCCAGCACACCTGCTCTTGACACCACAGAGGAGCGTAAAATCTTGCCAAAACCGAAGCCGAGACCTTCTGCTCTGCTGCTTGCATCACACAAGGTAGTAGAGGCACAGCCTCTGCACTTTGCTTCATTATTCCCCAGACCTTCACAGGGTCTGTAGCTACTGGCAAGAGCTCCACAGCCTGCCTGCTTTGGTTTCTGTGCTCGAAGAAAAGACATTTTCCCAGTCTTGCCAGTTCATATACACTGATGAGAGTTTGTTTTCCATACAGAGATCCAGTATACATGAAGTCTCCTCCTCAGAGAGTGACATTGGAACAAGCCCCTTTGTGGCTGCGACAAACAGCTTGCATTTGTCTAAGAGAGGTAAGGATTTTGTTCAGCGAGCCATTGGTAGTTTTGTTATTCAATATCAAACACCGAGAGAGAGAGAGATGCATTTATGTGTGTGTACAAATGAATAACAAAGGGTATTTCTTAGCGTGGCAGGTAAGAACGGGCTGCCAACATTTGTATGAATTACACCCAAGGCAGCAGGGACCAAGGAAAAAATATCCAATGACTAAAGCTTCTCCTGGCTCTCAGGGTGTTTTAAACTGAGTGCTTGGCTCACGGCTCCTTAACCCACAGATCCAAGCTACCTTTTCTTTCCTGCCTTGTATTTTTGATACGTAGCAAATAGCCCGTAGGAAAGCTGTCAAACTGAAAGCAAAGCTGCAAACAAATCCCAACTCACAGCAACAATTTAGAGCTCTCTGGGTTTTTTCTATGTCCTGTTGCAGAGAGAAGGGCTGGCGTTTGGGGGGCTTTCTTTGGGAGGCTTGCTAGAGTCTCAAAATGAGGAAGAACTAGGAACGTATTGGAGATTTCTGGAAACTCCCCCAGGCTTCCCTTTCAAAAGCTGCAGCCCAGAGCTTCCAGGGAAATGTGATGTGACATAGTGGGACAGGCTGTGAGCATTTGCTGTCATTGTAGGTCATGGCAGATCTCCATTGCCCACCAGCCCTTCAGAGGATGCTGTGCCTCAACTCAGCACGGCGGCTGGAGGAGAAGCTTTTGATGGAGCCACCGGCACCACAGCGGGGGCAAAAACTCCACCAGAAGAAACTTACACTCCCAGCAAGATACCAGTTAAGAGGAGATCAAGCAGAACCTTCCCCAGATCCGAGCAGTTTTTGAATCACGTGGGACCAGCAGAGAACACCCTCGAGAACAGAAAGCTGCTGGCGGGCCCCAAACCAGTGCCCGCAGAAGGGGACAGCAGCCAGGCTGTGAAGCAAGGCACAAACTATACGATCTCCCCGATGAGTAACAAAGAGGAGGATATCGGCCTCGATCGTGAACACTTTAAGAACTTGAAGAAGTTCTGGGAGAAGGGAGCAGACTCCGTGACGGGGAAAAACGCGCCGGAGGACCCGAGCTGGGTGGAGGCAGACGGGAGGCAGTTCAAACTGTGCCGCTCTCTCTCTGTGCAGTCTGGGCAAGGCCAGAACAGCGAAGAAAAACCTGGTGCCTTCCCCAAAACAAGAACCCCCTACAAAAGGACAATAACCTTGTCTTCTAGCGAGGAAGAACCAAGCTATGTAGCCCCTGCAAGGAAGGGCTCGATTTCCGTCGTTCCTAGATCCACATATGCCAAGAGCAAGGGCGGCCTGGTTACAAGAAGTAACTCGCTGAGCGAAAGCAACGGGAAGCCGCCAGTGCCAGAGGAAGAGACAGCAGCACAGCGCTGCTCCAAGAAATCCAGATTGCCTGTGCGAGCTCCTTCCGTCAAAATCGAGTCGCCTACCAAAGAAGTGTCTGGCAGCACGTTCGAGCCAGAGCCGCCTACGGACGAGTTTATTGTGGCGAAAGAGCGCAAGCGCTCAGCGAATTCCCTGGCGAGCCGGGTGCAGATACTGATTGAGCCTGTGCTCACAGATGGTGAAAACGATGATGAGAAAGAGGAAAGAGCTGATTTGGGTGCTCATGACAACATGGAAGTAAACGGAGAGCTACCTGAGGAGAAAACCTCGGAGTC
>WEIS01050396.1:9341-20741 GCA_013389965.1 Todus mexicanus | reverse complement strand
AAAATTGACAACAAATATATAAAAAATTGTTCAATTAAAAAAAAAAAAAGAAAAAAAAAAAGAAAAAAATTCTCCCAAGAGGAAATACTTTCCTATGGAAGAAAACAGCTCTCAGTAAAAGAGGATGAAGTCTTCTATATCAAGCCGATTTCAATTATTTAAGAGGCTGCATCATGCATATGGCTATTTTCTGCCTTACAACAGCTTGGCCTTTCACAACTCACGCTGCTTAAGGGCTCATGATCAAAAAGGGTCAGTGTTTCTCTATCAGGTCACACAGATACTTTGTACTCATTTGCCATGCAGAGCCAAACCAATATAAAATTTTTCTTTATGCTAAAGGAAAAGGAGGTCAGCCTTATCACAAGTTGGGAGCTGCAGTTTACCCTATTTCATTCCCTGTGGTTTCAAACCCCCCTCCAACAAACACTCACTTGGGAATGAACTTCTAGACTAATTATCTCTGTGATATTCCTCCTATCCCAATTATACCCTATTGCTATAAACTGACCTGGCAGGAGTATAGTTACCATAGACCTGCGGCATCATTTCTCCACTTCTTGGAGAAAAAAGCTCTTCAGGGAGGTTTTCTTCCCCCCAAATAGGTGTTTGTATATATATACACATTAAAAAGTCATTCTGGAAAGAGGAAAATTTTTATTTCCTTTCTAAGGGGACGTGATGGAGCTTAAAAAGGTCTAAAAAAAAAAATTTAAAAAAAAAAAAAAAGAAGATGATTTTGGAGTATATCACCTTGATTAGCCTTTGTTTTTATTCTTACACAGGTGTTCCAGTACCTGAAGGGAGCCTACAAGAAAGCTGGAAAGGAACTGTTCTTAAAGGCATGTAGCAATAGGACAAGGGGCAATGGTTTTCAACCAGAGAAGGGTAGATTTAGATTGGATATTAGGAAGAAGTTCTTTACTATGAAGGTGGTGGAACACTGGAACAGGCTTGATGAGGCTCAGAGCAACCTGCTCTAGAGTTGAGGATGTCCCTGCCCACAGCAGGGGGGTTGGACTAGATGAACTGTAGTGGTCCCTTCCAATCCAAGACATTCTACAATTCCATGATTCATCTATGTAAAGTGCTGCTATTGCACCCTAGAAAAGTTTGGACACAGTGCACAGAAAATAAAGCCCTACAGAGAGAATTTAGTCTGTTAACTAACACTGATCTCATCTAGGAGAGAGCATGGTACAGAAAGAAGCTGTTAATTAGACTGAAATTAAAAGGTACTGGGAATATGATAGTTTGAGCTTTGCTCTCAAATGCACTCTATTTAAACGCTCCCATCTGCAGTGATCTGACTCTTAATCAATCTTTGGAATAAGATTTTCTTTTCTGTGCAGACTTATTCCTGCCTGGTCAACATTATATAGCACCCAGCACAGTGGTACAACTGAGCTTAGCCCCTCCAGTGCAGTCCTGTGCAAAGCACCTTGAGTGCTGTACAAAATGGAGCGCTCCTCCCCGAGCTGACTGCACAGGGTTCTGCACGAAGGTCCACCAACACAAGTCACTTGTCTCATGCTCTGATATTAAAAAAGTTTTATGTGTGACTTTGTGTCTGGTTTTGGATATCATACTTAAAAGAAAATATGGTCTAATTATAAAGAATCCAAAGAAGAGTACAAGAATGGACAGAGGTTCTCTAATAAGCAAACAATTCTGATAAAGTTGGGATTAATCATCCTATAGAAAAAGTGATTACAGGGGGAAGGGAAGGTACACAATGTAACCTGACAACTCTGTTTATGCACATGTGAAGCTACAGCAAAGAGGAATAACCTCTTTTCTACATCTATACCAGACAGCTCAGCGGTCCTAATAGCCATTGGGATGAGTTTTCCAAAGGTTGATATTGCTCTGCATCAGAAAGGATTGCCGCAGATGGTCCAGGAGTCTCTATCACTGAAGGTCTTTAAGAAAAACAGTTTAAATAACCACATCAGGAATTATAATTACAGCTGACTCTTGCTTTGAGATTTCTTTCAGACCTATTTTCTCTGATGCAGGCTGTTCAGATGCACTGTAGAGGGAAATCAATGTCGCGTGTTTAAAAAAAAAATAAATCAGGGCTAAACCTTCTGCGCAGTTTCTGATATAGAACAAAACTGTTTTTTAAAAAAAATAAACAAATAAGTCGTGTTTATGAGTATCCAAACTTTCCTGCTACTTGAGAAAGGAATTTATACAGGATCTGTTAAGTTAAAAATGTTAGCTTACATATAGTGAATTGTCATCATAAACATGAAGTTGCTAAGGAATAGGTCAAGTAACACACTTAAAGGTCTGCTGGGCAGGAACTGTAATCAGTGATTATATGGAATTCCCTAGTTCTAAGTAGCAATTTGTTGCCAATGAGAAGTAAGCAAAGTGCATGCTACTCTCCCTAACAGCAACAGAACATGTTCTGTATTCAGCTGGATAAAAGCATATACAAACAACTTCACACTCTGAAAACCTAGCAGTAAAAGGAACCAGTGTTTGAAAGCAGTATGCGTATGACTTCTTAACCAGTTGTGCATCCACTGTGGTGAATGTGTTATTTACAGTATCTCTAAACAACCGCAGAACTCATTATAGAAGCACAATTTGTTTAGCTATGCTGTCAGAGAGCCTTCTCAAGCGAGGCAAGCCTCCAAGTTCTTTCTCTTGCCTTCCAGCATTGTCCATTTCCTTTCAAAGGCCAGACTGTTCAGTCCTTGATTACAACTGCTGTGAAAGTCAAATGTTCTGAAAGCCTTGAATGAACTTCCACCTGTAAGCAGAACACAGCCAATGTTCAGATCCTCAAAAACTGTTTCCACATCTTTGTATCAGCATAAGAAAGGAGGAAAAAATTATAACCAGTTTCTAAGTTACAACCAAAAACATTTTGAAAAGCACTGCAAGTACAGACATGCCTGTAGAACTGCAGTGTGAAGGAAGTCACCTCCATCACAGACACATAGCACTTTTTACTTCATGAGGTTGTTTCACCCTCTCTTTCCCTACCCTGCTGCTTCCCACGATAGCTCCATAAAGGACAAAACCCAAGTAATGAAAAACATATTCTGAGCTGCACTGGACTCCTACGGCTAGCAAAGAAGTTTCTTCAACAACCTAGGCTGTAGTTATCCTCAGCTGCACTTCAAGACCTACTTGGGCCTCCAAAACTATATACATTTTTATGAAGTAGTGCTTCCCTGCTAGCTGAGATTAAGAGCAAAGTAGGACAGTCCCTGCTGCTGTGGAACACTTTAAATTCCTATCACCGCTGACAACAATTGTGTGAGAGTAAGCTGGGAGCAAATACTGCACACTGGACTGAAAAAATTTCCCCAAACTTATCGTATATGATGCTTCCACCCGAAGAAGCTCTGATGAGAAATGGATACGGACAGTTACGCTTCTGTGCTGTAGGGTCAAGGCTCTGGTGCCTGCAGCAGTGCTGGATATTTCGGCTTCGGTTAGGAAGGCAAGAGAGGTTGTTCTTTACACAGAAGTAAAATTAGAAGAAAATCTATACGTGCCTTGCTGTTAGAGATAGATCTGTTCCAACACCGTCATCCTAGGATCAAAAACGCATGGTTTGCCTCCTCTAGTATATGTTGCCACCTGACAGGCAGAATAGTTAAAATGGGAACTTGGGGTGATGCTTCTAGTTAGATAGGTGAGAGATATTTTGTTGCTCCCTGCTGTTTTGTAGTGCCACGTAGCCTCTAGCAGAGATTTGGACTCCAGGCCTTGGCAGCACCTGCTCCACAACATCCTGCTTCATAAAAATTACAGTTAAGTGCTGGTAGGAGTTTCACCTCAGTCACAATTTTCTGAAGTAAATTTCTTTTAAATTACTGAAACTAGACCCAAAAGATTTTTTGCTCTAGCTCCTTATTCTCCTTCCCTGCAAAGTTTATGAGCTGGTACCAATTCCACTTGAGATGATCTCTAGATGTTACGCATTCACACGAACACATTCATTCTTTATTAGTTAGGAAAAAAGCTAAAAGCATATGGCCACGTGAGCTTCCTACAGATTCAAGAGTAACACTGAGATTATTTCCAGTAGCATTTTCCATTTGGGCCCACCAGATCACTGAATCATTTGACCCACAAGTGGTTTTGCTTATTATCTCTCCAAATGAATTACACAAAAAACAGGCTGAAACACTCAGTACCAAACTCAGCTAAGACATGCAAGCAGTAGTGCTCTCATGTGAGAAAATTTCATTTTAAATATATAGTCGGGTCTAGTATACATTTCAGTCAAACCACAACCTGCTCAATAAAGAAACAAAAAACATACAAAAAAAGAAGTATATTAGCACAAGTATTCACAAAGCTCAAGTACAGTCACCTTCACAGGCAGTTAAGTCACCAAAGCACCCATTATAAGCTTCCTTGACACTTTCAAGGTCCAGGCATCCCTGTAATTACCCCATAATCTTCTTATGTGCTCAAAAGTTTCTGCTAACACTAGTCAAAAAAAAGCCCAAATGAACACTTTCACACATCTCGAAGCACTAACTCTAAAACGCATAAGCATGCTTTGTGGTAAAGGACCAGTTATCCTTTTATGGGACAGAAGNTGTTTATATTTATTATATCCATTAGAAAAAGAGTATTTATTAGATATATACACATACAAATATATAAAAGAAAAAAAATCCAACACGTTCCCTGCACTTCGCAGTTCTAGTTTTACACAAAATTGCTACGGTTGGAAAAGACCTTTAAGATCAAGTCCAACCATCACCTAAATCTATCAGGGCCACTAGTACACCATGTGCATAAGCACCATATCTAGACGACTTTTAAATACATCCAGGGATGCAAATTCAACCACTTCCCTAGGCAGCCTGTTCCAGTCTTTGACAACCCTTTCAGTATAGATGTTTTTCTGAATATCCAATCTAAATCTCCCCTGGCATAAGTTGACGCCATTTCCTCTTGCCCCATCATTTGTGACTTGGGAGAAGAGACCAACACCCGCCTCTCCTTTCAGGTAGTTGTAGAGAGCGATAAGCTCTCCCCTCAGCCTCCTTTTCTTCAGACTAAACAACCTCAGTTCCCTTAGTCACCCCTCAGAAGACTTATTCTCAGAAGACCCTTTACCAGCTTCGTTGTCCTTGCCCTTCTCTGGCCCCAAAGTTCACAGTTTCCATGCCCAGAGACATGGGCTATGCCTTACAGCTTGCCAGGTCTCTGAAATGTCACGTTACACAAACCACCTTCAGATGAAAGCAAACGGAAGGTGTCTCATGCCATCAAAATATAACCAGTTAAAGGTCTGAAAAAAAATCAAGTGACAAGAACATCATACATATGTATACATACATATAGTACTTATGTATTACATCTATACACATTCATGTAGTAAATAATACATCAACACGTGTATGTTCTGGATCAGTTCTAAGGGTCCTCCCTGCCACATAGCTCAGCTTAAAGCTCTGGTATTTTCCAAATTTCATAGCCTGAGATGCAGTTGTTATTTCCATAATATCTTCTTCAGACTTCACACAAGAGATAAAAATACAGGGAACGACACAATGCTCACATCCAAACTCTGCTACGATTTCACAGAGACTTAAATCCTCCCCTCTATGTTCTCCCACCAGTTCCCCAATTCTCAGTCAGCAGTTTAAGCCAGGACAATGATCTTAGCGTCCTTGTGAAGATTTATAGCATCCTGACCTATCTTTAAAAACTCTAAGAGCCCTTGGGCGTAGCCGGAGAACCGATCACCTTAAAGAGACCTATATGAAAATCAGCCAGCAAGAAATCATGATCACAGGCATGTGAACAAAGTGAGCTGTTCCTCCTGCCAGTAGAAGGCACCAGTGGAAAAAGGGCACTTTGTGAAGCGCAATTCCCAGCCTAGTCTTTGGGAGACACTGTAGCAGCCTCCTTTGCAGATCTGTTCCTACCAGTTCTGCACAGACCGCAACCTAAAAATCACTATATGAAACCTGATTTCCTAAGGGAGTACAGTGTGTTATTCTACATTCTGTCCTCTCCAGTAACTTCTGAATGCAACGGCCAATGAAAAAAATACTCAACAGAAGTCTAGACACTCAAAAATAATCAATTTCAGTTATATTTCATGAACATAAGCATCTGAGATGAGGAAAGAAGTATGAATTAGTCATTCCTCTGCCCTACTCTCCACTGAGTGAGGCTCAGGCAGAGCTCAGCTTTTAACACGCCTCTTGGGAGCAGCTGGCTAGTGAACTTATATACGCACTTAAATATGCACAGCTCCAGACATAGCATCACATACTGCTTCTTGCACAGTACAAGTATCTTTTTGACATCGATCTGCTGTTATTGCGCTGGTCGGACAGAGATGTAGGGCAGAGAAGGAAACAGGATACTACTATCAAGGCACTGGGATTCATAAATTCTGCCCATCATGGAACAGATTTATTTTAAGAGTAAGTCGCCCTTCCATCCACGCACCTAGTTCTGTTCTGTGCAAAAATGTCAAAATCCACCTGGTGTTGTGGTTTAAGCCCACCCAGCTGGCAACAAAGCACCACGCAGCCACTTGCTCACTCCTTCCCTGCTCTGCTGGGATAGGAGAGGACAAAGTATGACAAAAGGCTCAAGGTTCAAGACAAAGGATTGGGAGGGCTCACTCACCAGTTATGGTCATAGACAAAAGACAGACTCAACTGGGGAAAACAAAATCAATTTAATTTAAGCAAAACCACCACCAATTTACCAATTTAATCATAATAGAACAGTGATAAATACAACCAGATCTTAACAAAACACACCTTCCCTCCACTCCACCCCAGTCCCAGTTCTGCTCTTGATTCTCCACCTCCCTCCTCCCTCCCACCCTGAGTGGTGCTGGGGTTGTAGGGAATGGGGGCTGTGGTCAGTTTGTTCCATGTTGTTTCTGCCACTCCTTCTTCCTCAGGGGGAAAATTCACAGCCCTCCCCTGTGAAAATGTGGCAGCCCTCCTATGGGAGACAGTCATCCACGTGCCTCTCCAGCATCCCTCCCCGACTCCTTCCTTCATGACTTCGGTGCCCACATGGTTTTCCCTCTCTAGTCCCACTTCTCTTCCAAACAAATTAACTCCTCAAACAAGAAGAATTTGCCCAACACGTTTTCCCCTCTTAAATATGTTATCACAGATGCACTGATTGGTTCAGCCTTGGCCAGACTCCATCTCACTTGGAGCTAGGGGAGCTTCTTACAAGGAACTACATCAGTAGCCCCCTCCTCTTCTACCAAAACCCCACCAGACACAAACACAACATACTTAGTCAAGACAGTAGTTTTCAAATAGCTGCAGAAAACTCTGAACCCAATCGCTTTAGAAAATAGATCCTTATTTCAAGTTACTTCTGCACATGTATTGAGCAGCCAGATACTTTCAGGTGCAAAGCTCAACCCAGCCAACAATCCAATGCCCAATGCAAACAGAAGACACAGGAGTTTCCCCCCACCCCCCCCAATGAGAAAAAAGGCAAAGATGTTTTCCCCAAGTAATTATTTACCTGTTAGGCAAGTAAAAAAAGTTAAAACAATTGTTTAACAACGATGCTAACACTATGAAACTGCTGCATTATTCCAACTCTGACCTCTGTTCCCATGACTGAAAAATTCCACACGCAGATAGTGATGGTAGCCCTACAGCAGATTCTATGTTAGTCACAACAAAAATTTTCATCTGAAGATGATCTTCTTGATAGTCCCCTCTACCACTAAAACTAATTCCTTTATTCCAAAGAAATCTGCCCAGCTCTAAACACTGCAAAAAAACTTCTTGACAGTATCCATGGTTTGCTTCTGTTTTTAACAATGGAATGGTAACATGCAACTACAGCACTGCCTACACTTCAGTCAGCAGCCTGAAGTGCTCTGAAGATCGATTTCCTCTTTCACTCAAATGGAACATTTTGTTCACTTCATAAAAGAAATGATTTAATTAATACAAAACGTAAAATGAGCATCTTCTCTGACATGGTATAAAAGAGAATCAGTGGGAGCGAAGAAGGGCTTTATGCCTCTGTTTCATCATACAGGGTTATAAACTAAAGAGGTAAAGTAGACTGAACTACAATTATCACCTGGACTGAAGGCTGGAGGTGTTGAGGTCAAGCCAAATGTTATTGTCTACAGGTCTCCTACAGACACTACGAGTCAGATTTAAGTAATAGCTAGGAATCGGATGCATCACTAGGCACTAGTTGGAGCACTGCATTAAATATCACTCAGGATGAGAGAAGAGGAGGTAGGATACACATCTTCATTATTCTCCAAAGCCTTTTTACCCTAATTTATGTGCGCAATTAAATTATGCGTATATTCATGCATTTAAGATACTTAATGACTTGACTTAAAAAATCTCTAATTAGTCTCAGCAGTCCTTATCAGAGAGTTGTCATTTTTGGATACTTAAAGCAGCATTGTATTACTTCACGTTTGGAAGTTAGTCCTCTTAGGCTCTAAGGATCAGAAATTTTACTTCTATTTCCAAGCCATAAGCTAAAATTCTGCACAATCTGTCATGAGATCTAGATAAATACATCAAGCAGGCCAGATCTGGCCTAAAGGCAGGGCACTCAGCTTTCCTGCTTATGCTACATTCTGGCTCGGTAACTCCAGTACGTGCAAGACAGACTAGGGAACTGATATAGTTTTGGTGGCAGAAGTCTAAAATCTTTGGGTTATTTTCCCAAATCAAGTCACTGTACATATAAAAGATTTATTTGGAGCTATGTGAAAACAGAATAACCACTATCATTTTATCTGTGTCAGGGCAACTAACCGTTGATGAGAATGTGCTAAGACAGGGAAGAAAATAAAATACCAAACCTCTGGTAAGAATCTGTTTTTTAAAAAATAATGTTTTACTATAGAACAAGGCCCTACATTGAAAAGTTACATAAACCAGTCTAAATCAGTCTATTACACTGTCTAATCACTCAGAAAACTATGCTGGTGCAGTACTGTAATTAAGCAGCGTAGGTTTTTTTTTCTGTCTCAAGAAAAACGTAGGGTAGCATGCCAGCTTTAAGTGAACTTTGATTAGCACTGAAGCCAAGAATCCCACTGTGGTGAACCTTCCATCCCCTTCATTCCA
Source organism: Todus mexicanus (assembly GCA_013389965.1). NCBI lineage: Eukaryota > Metazoa > Chordata > Aves > Coraciiformes > Todidae > Todus > Todus mexicanus. The sequence goes on along the minus strand of WEIS01050396.1, from coordinate 11,652 downwards.
CCAGTAATTTAATTCTCATAAGGAATTAGAAAGGCTAATGAACTAAACAGCTGCATAGAGTTAATTTCTGCATGTTTCTTATGTTTCCCCCAATCTGTGCAAGGACATTTTTGTCGGAGGAGGAGTAAAAGGCTGAAGAAAAGGAGAAAGTAACTCAGTGTAACAGTAAAGGAAATGATGTAAAAATCCATTTATATGTTGGACATTATAGCAGCAAGAATCAGACAAAAAAAACCACCACAAACCACTTCTACAACCTCTAACCTTCTACTGTTTGAACTTTTGAAATAAAAAATAATTTTGGATAACTAACAGTTTAGGATTTAATTTTTTCTTTTAAACATATAAAGAAAGCATCCACTCTTTTAATTCAAGTACTGACACAAACTTCTGTAAAGTAGGTTAATATCCTGGATTAATACTAGCATTATGCTTGCATTTAAAAGAGGATAGAAAAAGGACCATAGTGCTTTAAACACTCCATACATCTCACCTGCAGCAGCTTAAAATCACACGGGTGGCCAAAAAATGAAGGTGCTAATTCTTTCCCAAGAGATAAAAAGGGGTGAAGAGTGAGACCAAATATAAGGGAGAAGTCAAGGACAAAGATACTGCTCTTACAATACCATGGAGCAGCAAGGTAAGATAAAAGTCCCAGGAGAGAGGAAGACTGAAGAGATGCTCTACTGTTATTTAATTACGTAGCTGATTAGCTAGCTAAACATAATTTTTGGCTTGATATTTGTCCAGTAACCCACAACATCAAGCAAAGACAAATCGGATGCAAGCTCCTGCTTATTTCCTTACACACAGAAGAGTCTATAAGATATGCAAGATGAGATGGAGAGGAAACGTCACAAAATATTTATTGAGGTGCCAAGAGCGGAAGTGCTGGAGCACTGCAAACACAATAAATGTAAAGATTGAAACTGCACAGAATTCCAGCTGACAGTAACCAGGATGACACCAGGCCCAGTCTGGTTAAGCTCAGTTATGAGTATGAAACAAGCACAAATGGTGCTTTACTGATTAAAGGCATCTCCATGAACCTGCTTCTTTTGCATTTGATTTCAGAAATGGAGAAAAGAGATAATGCTCGGCTTTGATCTGTTTAAGGATACATGTACTACTGATCTACAAGTTTTTCTGTTGCTGTTTTATTTTAATCCAAAAAAAGGTGCACCAATTAGTACAACTCGACAGCAAGCCCCGCTTGTGCTGGGTGATCTTCACTGCCCCTCAAAGTCAGTTCAATTACTACAAACTTTCAAACCCTGCAAAACAGACTTTAATGCCCTGTCCTCAAGAGCACCTATGACATGCATGAAAAACGGGATACAATTATTTCAGCAAAGTTGTTTAATAGGTAGTAAGCATGTCCAGGGACAGAACTTGACTAAGCAGGTGAGCAGCCTACAAACAGCACAGAATTAGTAAAAGCAGAACGTGTTTGATGGATTAATGGGATGCGCTGGCTTGGTGAAGAGTCCAGCGTGCACCAGAACCACTGGAAAAGAGGAGCTTGTCAACAACAGTCAAAGCACGGGAAGGAAGAAGTCAAGTGAAATGTCTCCCTGTTTCAGCAACAGCAAACCATTCAGTCAGCTCACCATGCTAAGCATCAACAGAACACTAACAAAAATTTTTTAAAAATAAAAAAAATTAAAAAGGAGAAGAAACCTTAAAACGGTAATTTAAATGAGACAAGTTTCAGGTTAGGTAGCTGAGCAGACAAAATTTATCTTATGCTATCTGTCTGGTGCTGAATGCTTTAGAAGTAAATTAAGTATTAAATTTGGTTTGTCTTTTGCTTTCTTCCATATGCTTAGAACAAAATTCTAAACAATGTAATCACTGGGTGTGGTTTATTTTAGAGGACGTTTTGTTTAAAAACAAATCGCTGACATCAGCCTGACATTTATCAGGACCTTTACCACAATAGAACAGTATCTGGCCTTCAGAATGAGGAAAACAACCAGGGAAACTGAGTTGGCCTCAACATACTTAAACTGGAGTTTGCACAGGAGAACGTGTAGTTTTGCTTTTTAATACGGGAGGGGGAGATAAACTTTGATAGCAGCGTATTTTTCTAGAAGGTAGTTTTGATTCATTGTGCAGTCTCTGGGTTTTGCTCTTCCTTCCCATTAAGATCATGCTTGACATACTTTACCTGTAACTAAATTCTGCTAACTGAAGTGCTGCATGCTTCAGTACTGACCTGGTTATCCATACAGCTACATCACAGTAGCTTCCTGCAGCTCTCTCACGTCAGGCATGAAGACTCCACATCATTTACAATTTGCTGGTTTCT
>WEIS01050393.1:0-27068 GCA_013389965.1 Todus mexicanus | reverse complement strand
AAACAAGAAGGAAAAAAAAAATACAAACACTTCTAAAGCGCAAATTTCTGAAACTTCATTCATCTTATTGATAGCGCTTTTCTTCCAATTCACCAATATTAGGTAGGTGGGCCTAATGAGGGGCTAGCACAGGGGAGCTGTATTAATCAAACAATGTTCAAAAAAGTTTAATTAACTGCATATTTTGTCAAAGCCACATTTCATTACTGTTTGTTAGGAAGATGGAAGCATGCACTGGAAACACTAATTCTAATTATTACTTCAAGTGGGAGTTTTTGGCATGAGGTCAAGGAATAATAGAAGAATGTGTGAATCTGTGCTCCAGCATAGCAGTAAGACTAATCATTTGAATAAAGCCAGTTGCTTTTTCTTGGACTGTCTGTGTGCTGTTCAACGTTCTGGATGAATCTAACACAATCAGCCTGTTCTCTGGTGTATATCCACTTCCTGCTGACTCAGGGCAGCTTGCCTCTTCTGCCATTTATTAAAATTAAACATTCCTATTAAACCACCATTTTTCAGAGAGATGACCAAATAGATATTAGTAATGACATTATTAAAGCTATTTTGCTTAAAATGAACTGTCATACTCGTACGTTGCAAAGCAACACAAACAAATCTTTTTCATTTAGTGAGAGATTGCTTTGAAGAGCTGGATTTCTTTCGTTCTATCAGAAGGTATTGCAGAGGGGAGGTGATGTGTGCTCCAAGAAATTGCCAGCTTTTACAGCTACTGGAAAGGAGGAATATTGTTTCTCATACTCTCCATAGCAAATAATGTATAATTCATGGATCTCATTAGCATGCAAAAATGATCCATGGTCTCCTATGTTTATATCACCTAATAATCTATGAACAGTTTTAAAAGTAAAGGCTAATAGAAACATTTTATATGAGCAACATTTACTCATGGATCTCTCTGTTTTTCTCTAATTGTATAGTATAAGAATTAAAACAGAAACAATGGAACTTAATTAACCTGTGATTCTCAAAGAAATATTTATTGACCATAAAGTCACACACCCAATAATCTGTGATTCTGTAATGAAAGACCCTGTTATCATTAGATGACAACATGCCTTAGAAAAACCTGTGCTGAGAGAATGAAAAGGTACTTGTATCAAAACTACTGCTTGAAATGACCCCCAGATTTTTGCCAATAGCATTTGTATTGAGATTTCAGCTCCCCCATCAAACATGGGTGGAACAGGAAAACAAACAAACATCAGATTAATCTTGAAGACTTCGATTGTTTCAGTTTTCTTTGTAATAGCAGAAGGATAGGTAAGATTTAATCCTAATGCAACCTTGTCTAGCATTTTAGGATCAGCTACTCTCCAGTTCCGTTTTCTAAACAAAACTTCAGAGCTGTCAGTCTGAAAAAAATGCCAATATCCACTTCTTGCTATTGTCAGAGCAGAGTTTATACAGCATTGGCAGGCAGATAGCTCTGGATTTTGTGTTTGTGGTTTTTTTTCTCCTCTGGGCACTTGCTGCTTGCAGGTTTGCATGCTTTTCCTCCTACTCTCTGTGGTGCCATTGCAGAACACCCATGCACAAGTGCTGTCACTGTGCTGCCCTCCTCTGCCACTCCCCATGCAGCGGTACCCCAACCCCATTACTGAGCCCCTCATCTTTTCCTCCTTTCCCTCTGAAACTTCACGGTGGGGATCTGTCCAGGTAGTGATTTCACTTCCATATTTATCAAAAATCATGCAACAAGAAACAGCGCAAGACAGGGGCACACCTGCTCTTTGTAAAAAAAATACACACAAAGCAATGGTGCTGTAGGCAACGATAAACCAGTTTAATCAACTAATGGAAAGAAACATCCTGGTAAGAACAGTTTTGATGATTTTCATATTACATCCCATGAGCTCTGGACAGTATTTTAGATCAGGGTCAAGGACCCTTTCTCTGAGGCTGAAGAGTTTGAGCATAAGAAGGAAAAAAAAAAAGTGTCAGTCCCCACAATATCTCTATTTTTAATTAAAAAAGGTCCGCATGACCCATTATGATGGGAGGAAAGATGGACTTCTAAATGTTCATTAACAAATAAATATAAGGTCTTTTTAAAAAATGCATATATGATACAGAAGCCCTTTATTTTACCAGCTATTTCCTTCCAATGATGCTAAATTCTCAAAAGAAATGAGAACAAACTACTTCAGGCTGGGAAACACAGACTGGGCTTTCAGCACCTTAGCTCCCCTTTTTGTGCTTCTCTCAGTAACCCTGTGGCATGCAGATGCTAAACACAAGCTTGTGTCAGGGCTTTAATCTTCTGCTGTCATGACATTTTTCAGGTTGACTATGACTAAAAAAGTCAGTCTCTTATCCACACTTACGTATGTCACACCTCCATTACATCTTCCTTCTCTCCAAAGCGCAGAAGAACACTTGCACAGCTGTAACCCTTCCAGAAATGAGAACTGCCTGAAAGCTACAGCTGGATGAATTCAGGAAGCTGGGTGGTAAGTCCACCAGGACAGAGGCAGTTCAGAAACAGTTCATATGCTCTTAATATTGACCTATAGATGTAGAAAAAAAATTGGTCTGTTTAGCAGAGGCTACCTGTCAGTATAAAAAACCACAATCACATTCACAGTGAAAATACACCAATTTTACAGAACAAAAAAAGCCTGTCGGTACATACACTTCACAGTTCGTTACAGATTTCCTTAATTAAATGAATGTAACAAGTTGATTAGACTTCAGAAGCTCAGAGAAAAGTCAGATCCACTTATACAGAAAAGTAGGACTCAAAAATAAATTATTCACAGTTGATTAGACTAAGACAAGCATTTCTCAAACATTTCTCAATACTTCAGAAAAAGCGACATATTGAACTCTATTTTACTGTGAGGCTCAAAATGGCAATTAACAGTCCTAAGCTGCATATGAAACCCAGTATGAACCACGTTTACAAGAACATTGTGTGTGAATCAAATTATGTTATCTTTGGTTTGAAGAACTTACAAATAATTGTCAATAAGTATTCATGTATAGTACTGGGTTTTTTAAACAAGTTATTTTAATTACTACTAGTGTCAGGAGTACGTGTAGGCGATTTTATTAGACTTAATGTGTTTCGTGAAGCTCTCTAAACTGTAGCTGGTTAATTTCTATAGAGGATGAAGGATTTAATATATCTTTATTATTCTCTCTTTCTAATATTGTATTTATTTCTAAAGAAATCCCAACATTTGATGCTTCTGTCGCTTTCGTATAGAATAACAGAATGAAGCACAGTGATACATCATCATCAAAAAATTCTGAACATAACGTAGATCTGGGTTTCTACATACCACACTTGTAACATAAAATACTCTTCAAATTCCATGTAGTTAGAGCCCTCTACACTTGTACCCACACCTGGATCCCTGATGCAGCGATGTACAGAAGCCCTTCTATGTAAGGATGTGACTGGGAAAAAAGGAAGAGAGGGAAAAGGTCCCTAAGAGATGAATGTCTTGGTTCTTTATAATGGTAGAAATCCCTCATGATTTTCAATCATTCACTCAGCAGCTTTTTCACTTCTATCAACATTTTCCTCACATATGGAGTTCCTTGAACCCTCCACATCCAAATTATCAAAAATAACTATCAAACAAATAATATCAGCAACTCTGTCAAAAAATGATACTAAGAAGGTCATTTCAAGATACCCACACATGCAAATGATCAAACCTTAGTACACATGCCAAGCAACCTTGCAAGTCATATGATGAGTGGAATTGCTTCCTTTTCTGTTTTTCTTAACCACCAAGGTCATACATTCATGCAATTTCAAACATGGCAGTGACAGCCAAACTGCATGGAATAAATGGAACAGCCCATGACATGCCAGTATGTTGTGCTGCAGCTGGGAGATGGGCAAGGCTGCCTACTGCCTGGCACAACAACATGCTGCAAATAATCACAGACACAGTATCGCTGCCTCCTTGCTCACACAGGAGCACACTCAGCTGGCCCTACACTGACAGGACTCCTGAAGGAGTAAGGCAATAAAGGGAAAACAATGTGGCACTTCACAATAATCCATATTTTACATCATCCAGCTCCAAAGGTAGACTAGTTCTTTAATACGCATTATCTTGAACACATCAATCCCATGTGAAGGTTTTACAGATATCTGCAAACATTCATACTTGAAGGAACACAATACTTATGTGCTTTACTGGTGTGATATAAATTAGCAGTTTCCCACCGTTCATTGCCACAATAAATCCACACAGAAAGAACTGTTGGTATATACAACAACATCAAAGAGCCTGAAATAGTAGTAGTGAATTGCAGTTATAAAAATAAATTTCTAAAAAGAGAGAAGAGAAAAGGAGACGAATGTTCTAATCTTACCTTCATCATAATCTTATTAGCATTTCTCAGTGAGTAGTTCAAGTATCAGTCTATACTCTTATGAATCTGTCTCATAAATATGTCAAGTGCAAAGTATAGTTATTTTAATAGTCTGTGTTGGTGGGCCATCATGGATTTAATTAAGAGACAACTAGTGTATGAAATATGACACAAAAGCACCAAACTAAATGGAGAAATGTTTTACTGCAGATTTAAATCAGGGACACAGAAGTAATGATGATCTGGCCTTAGAAATCCTACTTAAATGTAATTAATGCAGACCAGCCCAGACCTGTTAATGTAGGAACAAAAAATAGAGGCATTAAAAATAATGATTTAGGCTATCCTATGTTATTTATAAAGACATTTGCATTATCTCCAACTGCATTATGCTATTTATAAATGTGTGTTGGATCATGACTCTTAAATTAATTTTAAAAGGCTGGAAATGTAAGTCCAGTAAAAATTATTGAAATATTACTTTCAGCTACCCTTTTTTCCAAAATGAAGTCTTTATTAAGCTTCCTGCCTTATTTTGAAGGGTCTCAGCATACTCCAATCATTCTGCTATGAAATTGTCAATATCCTAAGGTTGTGATGAAAACTGTTATTTTCCACCCAAATCTCTGCTTTCTTCATCTTTCTTCATCTTCTCAAAAAGCAAGAGCATAGTCAGCACTGTGAGTGTGCAGCATTGTATCTTCAAGCGCTGCACAGCCCTCCCTGCCATCATTTTGGCGCGCTCTTTTGACTTCATAGGAGATTTGGCAAGATGTGATGTTTTTAAGCAGCAATGCAAGAGCACGTATTTTCACTCTGAAATTACTTACTACTTGTATGAGTTTAACACTATCTTAGGAAGAATCCGATATTTCCATGAAAATATTCCAATATCTCCATCCCATCTTGCACAATCATCGACTGACAACAGCCTCAGTTGCAACAATGTCGAAAGCAAGGCTTACTATTGATTTGTAAGGGCACAGAAGCAGACCAAAAATACAGAGTTAAGTATATGCCTGTCTGGCTGTAAGAATTGATGCCTTAGTCAACCACAGGGACTATGTTTATACATGATTTTTATGTCTGAGACTTTCCATTTTACTAATCTGATCCAGCAAGTACTAGCTATTGCATGTTAACTTCCCCAACTCAAGTGGATTCCAGTCATTTAGATTAGAACAACCTTTAACTCGTTGGTTGCTCTAGCAGGCAGTTGAAGTATTCATAGATTTTATTAACCTTTTGTCACTAAAGGAGAAGAAAAAAAGGCAGTGGCCAGAAAGCATCATTAAGTGAACTTCATCCTTATTTTCAGAAAACTCAGAGCTGTGGACTCTAGATGCTCTCCAAACACCATCATTTGGACTGCCAGGAATGTAATAAAAACTGTAAATTGACACAAAAAATGAAAGTGTTTGGGAGAAATAAATTTATAACTACTTTTATTTTTTGGTGAAGGAAACATCAAAGGTTTGCAACTCAGCCTGGAAGGCAAAAATGGATAAAAGGATAGTGCCTATAGTTTCAAAATATTTTTCCGTTTAATGAACAGTTGAAAATATCCATAAATCTCTTCCAGTATCACTGTATTTAAAAAGCAGTCAAGTCTTTTGTGCCTGACATGTTTATAGTAAATCTATTCTCATCTGTCGTGTTTGCATAAATTGTCCAAAAGTTCATCCTGTCTTGGCTGTCTTTCAGTATTCATTAGTATTGAAGTCATTTTTGGAGTAAATGAAGGGAAAAAATGCCCAGAAATTGAGATAATGCGTAGAAAGAACCAGACTTCTGATGACTAACAAGCACAAACACAGCTTTATTCAGCTAAATTCACAGAAATTTGTTTCTTATTACCAGGGACGAACTAAACAGGATGAATTGTGTGTAAGTGCATAATAAATAAATACAGGCAATCAGGATGAAATTCTGAATAATACATGATAAGGTAATAATGTAGCCCCAAATAGGTATTTATCTGGACACCTAGCTAATCAAATAGCTCCTGTCAGAAGCCTGCTGCGAGCTATCACCTGGATTTAGCATATCTTTGCACCTGCCTCTGATAGTAAGAATTACAGTGCAGAAAACACAGTGTCAGCCCCAGTCTTTCACCTTCTTTCTCAATTAAGGAGACATATGTAACAAAAATGAAGAAAATAACACTGAAGAACTACTGCCATGTGGGTACAGCCTGAAATGTGGGGCTGGCTGGAGCCCCTGGGAGGGATGGAGGAAAGGGTGGCAACGCTGAGCAGAGAGATCCCACCTTCCCATGGGACAGAGGATTCGTGTGCCCCTAGACTCCAGGACTCATCCTGGCTTGGCTGTCCTCTCCATCTGGGATTTTCCTCAGCACCCACAGCCTGGCCATTTGTTCTCCCAGGCGCAGCTGTCAGAGGCATCCTCTTGCCCCTGCCTCACTCTGCTCAGCTGAGCCTCCTGCATTTGCACTTTGCAGGAGGCAGGGTGAGCATGGCCTCCTGCCCATAGAGGCGGCAGGAACAAACCCTGAGCTTTCATCTTCTCAGCAAACACTCCCAAATTCAAAAGCCTCCTCTTAGGAATAATTAGAGCCACTTTGGGTAGCATTGTAACTGGAGCATCTAAACACATTTTAGGTTACTTTTAGCACAAAATAGTCACTTGATAAGAAGAACTGAAGATCAAGGATATCATTTGCTGTTACTCAAGTAATCAAGAGGTGAATAGGTAAGAAACAACTATACAGCTGCACCAAAATCAAAGAAACAAGGAAAACCAGAGCTTTCCAATTTAGATTCCCGTGGAATCAAACCTGAAGATGTGCAGGCAAAAATTTACCTGTCTACTCCCTGCACAACATGTTCATTAGATTTTAAAATAATAGGGCACTATATCTCATAGCCTAAGGGCACGATTCTTATGATTTCCATTAAGTCTTATTGACCGTGGCATTTGTTCACTGAAGTGCGAACATACAATGGTCTTGCAAAGTGTTTTTTAGAGTAACTTACATTTACAGAAAGCTACCCACACCTCTGTATCGAAAACAGTTTGCAGAAATAAATATTTAACAAACAAGTTTGAGATATGCAGCGATTAAATTAGTGAGATAATTAGCACAATATTTAAGGTTAATGCTCACAAGTAGGTTAATTATACCCTTTCCCAAATTTCTGTTTTCATCTCGTTTGACGCATGTTGCACTAACAGTGAAAGTGAGGCCACACTTGCAGAGACGGCAGGCAAGACAGAACGTATCACCAAAGGTATCAGATATTAAATGCATGCTTCTGAAGGAACTTTTCTCCAACATACACTTTTAGACCTTTATACTCTTCATCTCCCAGCAGTTCTCCCTCTTTTAGGGTGGGTTCCCTTGAATAACACTTCAGATCTGTACAGAGAAACGTTTTCTACAAGGCTTGTGGGATTTCTTAGCTTCAAGGCTTCACACAGCTCTCTAATGTTAATTACAGAAGAGACAGCATTTAATGCTTTATACTGAATCCAGCCCACATGCACAGCTCCTATGTACAAGCCTGCAGACCCAACACAATGTACAGAGCCGAAATTCCCTTCGATTGGACTTCAGTAAGGTTACTTCGCAGTTACTCTAATGAAATTAACTACAAAATTTTCTATAATTATCAGCAGGATGGTTGTAGAGAATCAAGCAGGGAGTCAAGTACTACAACGAAGTTTTAAAAACTGTGTAGTAGTGTCACAGTCTGGGGGACAAGTACTTATTTGTACAGAGGCAATAGGACACAGCATCTACATTCACTTATATAAAGCCATTTTGTAAACATGTCAAGCCAACACAACCACGGTCTCTGGGAAACCAGGAAGCACAGGCCTGTACACGGTGCAATGCTCCCCAGCCTTGTCTTCAGCAACAAGCTAATGCTGTTTGGAGTACACATGCTAAAGATTTCTAGTAGCAGAGCAAACATTTTTCAAAGTGTCCCTCTTCTGTCTGACAGACACTGTACGTGTGTCATCTTTTCAGTGTACCAGAGCCCACAGCCAAACTTCCCAAACCCTGACAGGAGGGGCCAATAGACTAAAATCCCACATATAGGTCTGAGCTTCAAAATTTCAGCCTCTAAAACAAGGGGATTCGAGACCCAAATGCTGCCGAACTTCATGGCCTTTCATACACAAATTTTATTTGAACAAAATGTACGATGTGTTATTATTGCATCCACCCTAGCAAATTGCACAAGGTTTCTCCCCTTGGTAAACACACGAGATGTAGACTGCAAAAAGCCACCCAGCCTCGGCACCCTACCCCGGCAACACACAGGCTAATAATAAGTTCATATGGCCATTTTTAGCACCCTTCCGTATGGAAAGACAGCTCCATTTGATGTTAGATTCAAGGCTGCTGAAGGCAGTGATGCTGGTTTGCCCTTGTTCATGAGCTGCACAGGATCCCATCCTAGGCCCCTGGCACAAACACTGTCATCTGTCACCTGCCACCACACAGTGAGGGGCAATTCCTGAAGATGTGCTGCTTCCTCACCCTAACACAACCCGTGGGGCTTTTACCCTCTCAAAACAGGCCTGCCTCTCCCCCAGGAAGAGGGTATTCCCTGGCCTTTAATTTAGGCCTACTTTCCCTTCATGTTGACTTTTGGCCCACACTTCCCTCATGTAGACTCCTCGGGATAAAAAATACTGGGCCGCCAGGCCCAGCCTGTCTAGCTCCTTGTTCTCCTTTAATGTGGGGTCGTAAAGCTATTACTGGACAAGGAAAGCAGATTCATAGCTCTCCAGCGGATGAGGGAAGCCACGACTATAAGGGACCATTGAATAAAATGATTTGAGTCACATTTTCTCCTGCTACCATTTTGCTGAATGAAAGGCTGGATCCCAAAGTCTTATTACCATCTACAGAGGATATGCTTTTATATGCTGCTGTGACTCTAAAGATCAGTCTTCTGAGAAAAAGGAATCACCTTTTAAACTAGAGCTGACTACAACAGCTGGATTTCAGATTTTGCAGTGCAAGAAACTCACAGCACACTATGTTGAAAACTTGAACTGGTTTTTGATGTTTTTAAGCTGAAAAATTATAATTTTATTTATTTATTTTTATTTTGCTTTATTTCAGTATAGTGCTGTTATTTGTTAAATTATTTGATCACTTTGCCAAAGCATTACAAGACGCTAACTTGCTGATGCCTGCTGGACCTTGCTGATAAGGAGGCTCACAAGAAAGGAGCTGGTGAAAATCAGTCTCTGTCCTTTTGAAAAATTAGTTGAAGTAATTTCACATTTTTACTTTCCCAAAGAGACACTGCAACCATTTCTCTTCCTTTCTTATTTATTGTTCACACCACCGCAACATAAACACACGCTTCCCCATCCCACACAGCTCCTGCCACAGACAGAGCCCGCCTCTGTACAATTTCAGTAGCAAGCGCAGAGGTGGGGATGCTCTGGGCTGCACTGTATTTGCACAAGCGACTGCTGTGAGTATACATGGAAGTAGAACAACTGATTTTTGAAAGGCAGTTAGATAACCAACCAGTAATTGTGTGCACAATTACTATGATTGCATATGTAATCATGGTCATTGTGCTTCCAAACGATGCATGTGCTATTCTAAAAATTCACTGCTGTATTACCAAAACTAATGGGAGATTTGTTGTCAGTTTGAACTGATGGAGGATCAAGCACTACATATTGTAGCAGTAGTCTTGATGTATCCCAGAGCAAATGCAATTTTTCCATCCAAAATGCTAAATTTTCAGACTGTATCGAAACAGCAAAAGAAGGGTGGAGACATGGTTTCTTAGCATAGCTAGGTATATATTAATTATGTATTCATTAATAAATTATCATTTTTGAATATGGTTCTGGATTTGATTCAAACTGCACTGACATTAAGAGAAAACCAGGGCTCTGGATCAAGACTCCTTCCTTTAATGTTTCAAATTAGCTCGAGTTATACAGCTGTGTATTTGTTCACAGTAAAATCTTTGGCTTTTGACTGCCTTGTCTTTCAAGAGTTAAACAGGATTTTGCAGACAAAATGCTGTGCGATACAGTAGTTACAGTGATATGCAGTATTTCACATCTAGTCTTTGTCCATGTTCTAACAATGTGCATTAAATGTCTTACTATTGTCTCTTTTTCAGATTAGTTTACAGCCCTGTAGTTCCAGCTGTTTTATTCTGAAACTCTAAAACCCTATCACTAGGGAGTTCTGTGTAATTGCCCATAATATGCACCACATTATCCATTTCAGGAACTGTGCTGAAAGACAGCAGCAATAAGGGGTTTTCTAAAGGCAGTCTGGTTTACGCTAATGGATCTAACAGGAAGGAAATGCAATTTGAAAGAAGCTGATGCATATGTTCTATTGTTGAATATAATGTTTGATTTAATTATTAACTGTCTGTGATGGAAAGTCAGATCCTGCTCAGTTCTGCTTACACTTTGGTACTATGCTACCAGTAAAACTAGACAAGATTCACTCTGACGATTTAAGAGGTTTTTGTAAAATACTGACATTTAATCGTGCTTTCATAGAGTATCAGCTGAGGAAACTCAGCCACATGCTTCTTCCATGCAGGCTGGCTTTCTTTTATCAAGCTAAGTATACAACTTAGAAGCCAACTCTCTTTCACTCGTGTAAATCAGGAGATTCACAAAGTTAATGATCTGCTGTAATTATTTAAATAAATACAATCTAAATTGAATTCATATTCACTGCTGTTCATGACCTATTCATTTTTATTTTAGTTTGCATTTCATGTCATATACATAGCACTGTAGTCAATCTACTTCTGTATCACTAAGGAAGTACAGCACAGACTCAAGTGAATTTTTAGGAAGGAGTTAAAATGTGCTGGCATGACTTTACCTATCCTTCTTTTATCAGGGACAGAGGATTTGGCAGCCAATTTCAGTCCAATTCTATAATTGGTGTTTTGTGATTTCTAGTAAATTGTTGCATTGTGTTACAAAGGTCCCTAATTCCATGTGTGGGTGTTAACATGGTGTAAGGAATGAATTCATTATGAAGAACTCTTACCTGAAATTCCATTATCCTTTCCTCACCATGGTGACTCCTATCAAACTCATTCACATAACGTAATCTGGAAAGAAATAGGTATTAATGCTAAACTGCTGCATTTTCAGAGGAGTTTAAAGGTAAAAATCATAGCTCTCCTGCATGATTCAGACAAAAACAGAGTTTAACACCATGAGTACACAAAATAATTGTGCAATATAATTTCAGTTTTGTATTTTATATGTCTGGTGAGATTATTATCTTTGACACTATCTTAAGCAGATGCAGGACTGGAGTTGAAATTAAACCATAGTAATGATATTTGGAGTACATCCAGAATGATCTTCATTGTTTGTGAGAGCGGCTTCCACATCCTTATTTGATCCATAATTTCTCATCTTTCGTTAAACATATCTTTCTACATGTAATGCACACAACGTTAGCTCTGTGGGACACATCTTTCTTTGCAAACTGCAAAGGGATTGGTTACTTTTGTCAGGAGGCTTATAGAAAGAAGTGAAGTTCCTAGGAAATATACCACCGCATCTCAAACACCTAATTGATTTAGACATCTTAAGAAAAAATAGAGACCCCTTCCACGGCATATTTGCATTCTCAGTGTCAGTCAGCAGACTTCAGTCAAAGAGTATGAAAGAGCCACTGCAGAGAAATCCATCTCAGATTTATCTGGAGACTTCTGCTTGTAATCCGTGTTCTGTTGTAAGGATCTGAGAAGATTTTAGGCTTTTTAGAAAGCTCAAACACTTTGAATATTTTGGTTTTGAGAAGTACCTGAGAGCTCAGATCAAAATATATCCAGACTGCTTTAGCCCAAGACTCCCATCAGAGCAGATTTCTGTTGCGTCTTTCCTGGGTCAAGAGCATCATAAAACCAATCTTTCTTAGGCTGTTTCAGGACTTCTGCCTTCAACAAATGCCAAGGTGCGTGATTTCTTTCATGAAGTTAACAAAAAACTGTATAACAGGTATGAGCTGAGGTCAGCTCTTGTTTTGGCTAAAGCTTTCTCCTGGTTTCACTGTTACTCCTACTCCTAATTAAAAGTTGATTGAAGCACTTTGCATACTCTAGTGTATTGAAGAAGCAATTGTTGGAGTGAAAAGAAAAACTGTCAGTTCTGAAAATAGATTGGACTGCTCATGTGTCATTCTCAGTATACACTGAAATATCCAGGAAAAAAATGGCTCACATTGCGGATTGCATCAGATACCCACACATGTGTAAGCAGCCCTCTCCCCACCTTCTCCTCCTGAGGCTCACTTTTACAAAACACATGGTTAGTTAGAACCGAGCTGTGCTTTCTGCCATTGGAGTAAACTACAATGGAGCAGAGCACAAAGGAAATTTATTCCCCTGGCATACACAGGATCTGCCTGTAGAGCTCAGTTTGAGAATTAAGAGCAGACGTGTACAGTAATCAGCACACTGCAGGGGATGGGGGGAAGCAGGTTGGTTCCTTTTCTCAGATCCCATGCCTTAACCTCAGGTAAGGCTCTGTATGTACCGAGTGTCTAATCATTTGCAGATCACGAACACCAGATTTTCACCTAGGTCCTGGTAGCTTACCCCCCTGTCTCAACCATGCCAGAATCCATCCAGAATGAGCATTCCCAACACACCTGTACAATAGGAGTTCGTGTGATCAGTCCACCCCCTTATTCTTTTTTTCCCTTTCTCAATGTGCAGCTCCCTGCACTGTTCATGCTTCATCTCCATCCTGAAATACTACCCTGTGTTTGCTGCCTTAAGCGTGTCCAAGAGGGAGACTGAAAAGGGTATCAGTGGCTGCACAAAAGGGCAATTGAAAAAGGGTGTTGTGGAAATCATATCGATAGAAGAACTGAACTCACGCAGGTGTTTCTCCGTGTCTGCTGTGACTCATCTAGGCAGCAAAACAGGTGAGTTTGCTGCATGCTAATCAGGAAAAAGAACATCTGAAATATGCATCTGCACATGAGCATCTGTGCAGAGTTTCTCCAAAGCAGTTCTCAAGTGCATTTTTTTTTCCCTGTGTGGGCCTCTTTTGTATTTTTTTGTGCCAAGAGGCTTATTTTGTATAGGTGGAGAGTACCCTATCCACCAGCCATCAGGGAGTGCTATTAATATGCAACATCTTGAATGCATGAGCTGAATGACAAGCTGGCAGAGTTTGAGACTGTATGGTCCAAGTTTATGTCTCTCCCTGAAGAGGCAAAAAGCCCCTTCCCAAACTCTCTGCCAAACTGTGTAAGAAATGAAAGAAAGGAGAATGGGCAACCTATTTTTCTGCTTCTCTTTTCCTAATATCTTCACACTATAATTTCTTTCTTCTGGCCACAGTTAATGCGAAAGATTGATTTAACATAGTTTGCTACTGAATTTCAGTGTTGAAACAGAACACAATAGTACGTATCTTGAACTTCTTAACTGCTCGTGGAAGAAATCCGAAATACTAGATTTTTTATACATACGTAGTCTTTTGGATTCATGTATCAGTCTCTATCCTCTGTCTGAAATGTCCCTCCAAGCAGTGAGTTAAACTGAGGCCCTAAATTTTAGGCATATTTGCACTTGGCTTTTGGTCACACAGTGTCTGAAAAAACTCACTGACTCTTTTTATGTATCTGAGTAGAAACGAAGGATTTGTCTATGTCTCACTATGGACTAGTTACAATTTGATCTAGGAAGAGTAAATGAGTGCTTCTTACTCTACTCACCTGGAAGATGGGGAAGGATGCAGCAGGAGGAGGAGGAACCAGACAGCCACCATTCCCATCCTCAAAACAAGCCTCTGCCTGTGGCTGTTCCAGTCATTCGGTGGGGTTCAGGAGCCCAACACTGCTTGTGCAATTTAGCTGCACCTATCAAGATGTTCACCTGGGTCCTCCTGTACCAAAATAGGATGGATTTTATCATATAACATAACCGTGCTGTGGTTTGTTTGTAGAGGCAGTGTGGAGTTAGGATTTAGTTTTGTTGTATTTGATCCCACCTGGCTGGGGCCTCGCAAACCATGAGTTTCAGACTGGCAGCATCATTGCCAGAGCCCAGCCCTGAGGAGCAAATGGCTCCACCCCAGTAAGGAAACAGCAAACTGGGCTTTTTCAGATATCAGCTGCTACCCTGGCACCACTGTCTCCCTCTGTGCATGCCTTTGTCATTCCCTGAATCTCTGCCCACTGCACAACTTCTGGAATGAGTTAAA
Source organism: Todus mexicanus (assembly GCA_013389965.1). Taxonomy (NCBI): domain Eukaryota; kingdom Metazoa; phylum Chordata; class Aves; order Coraciiformes; family Todidae; genus Todus; species Todus mexicanus. The sequence continues at coordinate 12,497 of WEIS01050393.1, read as the reverse complement.
ATGACTTTGGGGATGTTTTCTTCTTGCCTTAAAGGACTCATCTGCTTTGTTTTTCCCTCGGTCACAGAGGAACAGAAAATGGTCTATGTGGAAAATGTGAAAAATGGTTTCTATGTAAATTGAAGGTAACGTCAGCCAAATTAATTTGTTAATTTAATGCCTAAAAATTATTTTGTATTCCCCATTTACAAATTTATATTCTTTCTTATGGAAATGTATTTTCTCCATATTCAATCCATTTTTTAACTGCTTCAACCATTTTTCACCATTCCACAAAACAGGTTCATTTACAAATGATGCTTATCAATCACAAGGGAAATTACATCTTTTGTTCCTTATTATGGCATTGAGGTCCTATCCCTTTTCTGGGAAGATTATGTAGCATCTCACCAAAAATTCCTTTCAGTCCAGCAATCAGGACCAATAGGGAAGGTCAGATGAATGCTGCCAAAGGAGTAAAATTACTAGCCACAATGCATCGGTTGAATGAAAAAACTGTTACATTCTGTGGAATGATGTGGAATAAGTACAAATACATACTTCTATAATGCCGCAGAAAATATTACCTCGTTTAAAGTTCTGTCACACAAATGTGTTAAAAATTAGGTGAATTATTAAGAATCACATAATATAGACAATATATTACTAGAATTACCCATGTTCAAAAAAGGGGGTAGCAAAAAACTATCACTGACACTTTAAGTTTGGGAAATACTGGGTTTTCTCAACTTGCCCACACAAACAGTGAAGAGATTTTCCAGGATGACCTGGGTAATTTAAACTTCCAGGCCAACACATCTCTGGTTTTGAGCACATGTAACCTCCCCAAGATCACAGACTGGTGCTAAGCATGGGTCTTCAAATGAAGAGAAAATCAAAGCTTTGAATCATACATTCGAGAGCTTCTCACTGAGAGAGAACTAAAATAATTTTAAATAAAATTCACACGTATTTAATAAACCACAGCAGCATGGATGTCAGCAGCAGCAGAAGCTGGCAGGTACCTGGGCTGCCACCCCAGCTCTGTGTAGTGCCACGTTTGTGATGGGGGCAAGTCCAGCTGCAGCTCAATAGGCACTGGAATGTCCCCCAAGCAGGACGAGCTGCCTCCTGCAGCAGGCAGCACTGACCTCCTCTGCTAGACAGGGTATGCCTGCAACATCAAGCATCCTTTCCTTGGGCACATCGTGGTGTTTGCTAATTGTGGCACCCCTGTATTGCCAGTATCCTTACTATAGCATTTTCTATAAGCCACATTGGCTTTACACCAGCAGGTAGAACCGGAGACAAAGTATGTCCTTGGAGTCGAAATGCACCATCACAGCCTTCCGCTCAACTCCCTTGTAGGGCAGAGGCCCCAAACGCCACACACATCCACAGGCCAGGGGCTATTCTAAAAGCACCAGACGGACTCTACTTAGCTTGCTGAAAGTGTCCTCTGATGCCACAACAGTGGGGAATAACTTTCACCTACACTAACTACCAGCAAGACAGATGTGGATTTCCTTAAAATAATAGAGATCTGAAAATAAAAGGGTATTGATTTAGGCTATCTTGTCAATCACAGGAAAGAACAGCCCAGCAGGTATAACATAAGAGGAGTTTGAAACAAAATGTGCCTTTGTTTCTAAAGACCAGCAGATATAGATAGTTTTAATGTTAGCTGAGTGGACTACGAGCTACAAAAATTTCCTCTGAGACAAAATATTTTGCTGGAGACAAGCAAGACCAAGATAACAAGTTTTCCACTGGACCAAAATAAAATGGTTCCACCAAAAACTTCATAAGTGCCTTTGAAGGCAACAGCAGGAAAAGATGAGCAATGTGCTGTGCAGCTGGAGTGAGCTCAGCAAGCCCTTGGCTCCCCTCACCTTGCGCAGGTCCCACAGTCACTGTTGGCATGCACACATTGTCCAGGCTCCTGAGGAGGCTAAACTAGTGAGATACCTGGTTGTTTTGAGATACTACTAACACTAAAGTTCANTGCTTTTGCCACAAGCTCTAAGCGCTTAGTGAAGTGACCTTTACAAAGTTATTGTTTATGATCTCCCCATGTGTGCCAGTATAAGCACAAAGATATTCCAATTTATTTAAAAGGTTACATATCAAAACTGAATATGCAGCACAACTGTTATCACACTGTATACCTTTTACACAGGAAATCCAATGCTTGGCACGTATGCCTTCTAGGCACTGGGGTTGGATTCTCTCACTGTTAAAACTAGAGATGAAGAAGTAATACATAACAAAATAATTTATTCATCCTTTTCTTGTTTATAAATTGTCTACAAATCACTTTAAAAACTCCTCACATAATCCCTGGTTTTAAATTACTCACAAATTTCTTCCAATAACTAGTACTTTAGCTTGGAGCATATTTGAACATCGAATTCAAGGTACTCACCACCTTTGCAAGAAAGACTGTCCATGCTGAATAATTTAGTTGTCTCAGTTTCAGAAACATGGTCTGATTTCTTTGGAGCTGTACAACCCTCTTAGGGTACCTTATGCATCATAAACCATCTCCCCATCACCTGCTGCTTGTTAGAGGCACTGGTTGTGCCTGCTGAAGGAGGCTGACCCAGCACTGTCTGTTACCTGACCTCAAGCTGACTCCAGCAGCTAGGTGGGAAACCACTCTCTGCTCCAAGGGAATAGTGTGTACTTCAGTTCTTTACTCCCCAAGCAGGAAAGTGCCCTGAATCAGCTGTAGGGAATATGCCTTTCACTTGACAAGGTAAAAGATGAGATCAGGATACATTTAGTCCAGCAAAATAAGTGGTTAGGCTCCTGTGCATAATATTGGCTAAATACACAAAATAAAAACTAAATTAAAATTTAAAAGTGCTTTTTCTAGACTGAAGTTACTCTTAAGGACCCCTCCAAGCCCCCACAAGATCAGCAGCACAGTGGGATTGTAATTAGAGGTCCAAACCTCATCCAGGCTATTCACCCGGAGTAGCACCTTTCCCTCATTCACGGTGGGCTAGCCTGAGGGGCCCGCGGGCTGCCAGACACTTCTCCTCCCAGCATTCTTGTGCATCATATCATAGGCCAGAAGCAATCCCCACTGGGTCCACAGAGGAGTTGGGCATCTTTCCTTCCTCTCTCTGCTTCTAGGAATACATGTGCCAAGCAAGACATGTCCTGGCCTCTTGCCTCGCCTGCTGGGGTTGGTTTCTTCGCCTGCTATGGAAGATTGGCTGAACTGTCATTTCTATCATATTCCTCAGTAAGAATATTCTTTTCAGCTTCAGGTCTTCCTGAAAGTCACAGCAAACTCAACATTATGCTTAAATTTGATACACCATAGCAACTGTTTTGTGCAAACGTTTAACTGGAGTTTGGGCTTCTCACTTTGAAGTTAGCTTCTAATTGATAGGACACATCACATTTTGGAGCTCCAATGACAGTCATTGCATGTATACCACTTTTTCTAAGTTACCCCAAACTATCAGCCATTGCATTCTATCATGATTCTTGCGTATTATATGATTTTAAAAAACCATGAACCACTTTCTTAAAATTATTCTGCTTGGATGCAGTCACTTGACTTGCCAGTGACAATCTCCTGACAGCACAAAAGAGGAGAAATTGGCATCCAAGATTTACTTGTTTACAATGTTCAATACTCTAATAAATAAATAAATATCTTCAAACAGAAATCGGAAACCTGCATAGTTTTTTTTTTCTTATACCTTCTGATTTGTTTGCACTTCTCAGTGAATCCTGCAGTTCACAAGGTAAAGATTCTCCAAAGTGCTCCAGCCAGCCAAAGCCTATCCAGGTATACAATTCCATAGAACAGTTTGCTACTACCAGGCAACACCATGTGAAATCCAAATCTCACAATTAAATATATCACTGAAAATTTATTTTCTGCAAGTTTCTGAAAAGTCTAATTGAAAATTTGCTTTTGCAAATATTCATGAAAGATAATTTCAAGTGCGTGTATGCTCATAGAGAGCAAATTCACAAAGAGTCATAGACATGATCAATTTGGAGTTCATTTCTGAATTTAAATGAATATTCATAGACATTTTTAACTATTCCTTTAACTTCAATACAGACTCATCAGCACTCATTTGCACCTAGATTCTATTAGTGCAAATCAGGATTAAAAACATTTAAATCAAAAGTTAAGCATGTCTGAAAAATGCTTAAAGAAGAACAGAATTAAACCATCTTTTCTTATCTTCAGAATGGAATAAATCTAGCTTCCTTTTTTATTAAAATTTGAGAATAATTTGTGATCTTTCAAAGTTATTGTTCTGCTGTCAGCTAAAGCTATTTATATGCTTTGATACTAAACATTCCTTTACATAATGGTGTCTTCCTCCAAATCCCTTAAAAATTATTCATTTACAATCCTTTTTCCCCTTTTCCTCGGATTCATTTTAAATGAAGTTTATAAAGCTCTCATAAAATGATCTATTTCAAGCTGGTTTCCAATGCTACAAAGTACAATATTAAAAATTATTTCACTTACAAAAAATTTGACAATACCATGAAAAAGGAGTGAGACATTTCAGACATTAAATTTAAACAGTTGTAGGTCAACGAGTTACTGAAACATTTTTCTAGTAGAAATAGTCACACTTTGTCAGGTTACTTACATGCTTCAAGCTCTCACGTGACTGGAGAACTCATAGGATATGATAATACCATACAATCACATCGCTTTGAAAAACTTTAGTCCTGGAACTTTCTTTTCTTCACATCTTGTGATTTATTCTTTTTCAGTTTGAAGCTGAACTCAGCAGTTCCTCATTTTATTTGACTCCAAATTTATCTGGAAACTCTGGAATGACCCCTGAAGCTGTTTGGAAAGATGGGACTGCATTAAAGGTCATATTTTCAAAGATATTCTAGGCAATTTAGAAGTATAAAGGTCTATTGACCTATAGGATTCAAAATGTCTCCGTCGTTTCTTAAAAGGGCATAAATCTGGGACTGTTTGGCTCTTTTGACTGTCTTCTTAATGTTACTTCAAAGCGACGCACAATGACATACATTGAGTTACATCACAAAAGCTAACAAAAGATAATTAAATCAAAGCTAATGAAGTTTGTGCACTATAATGTCAACCATGAGCCTTTTCAAAAATCCACTGATGAACCTGATGCCCAGAAGAAGAACCAATTTGTTCTTCATCCTTTCCCCTGGAATGAATATATCCTCCAATATCATAGCATCTTCTAGAAGTTACAAATGCAATATTCGCAGGTATTGTTTGCATTTACATGGAGCTAGATGCCTCTCTACAAAATACTTTTTTGGAAAACATTGGCAACAAATGACAAAGCTAAAAAAGCCAAAATTAAGAAGACAGGTGCTTCCACCCCCTCCCCAAACCTCCCAGCCCGCCTTTTTTTTTTAAAAAAAAACCATTTTTCTTAGATTATCCTAACATCTAAAATCAATATTTTCCTCCCTATTTATTTTCTTCAGTATCCAGCTTCTGGGCATGTTTTATACAAAGCAAAGTGAAAGGCTTGGCTTTGAAGTCACAGAAAACTCACCGGCCAAGTGCATCAGCAATTCACGGAAATACAGATGAAGGCACAGAGCAGAGAATTGGTACAGATCAGAGGAACTACGCAAGCTTCATTTATTAAAAGGAATTGACAAGATACTCTGTATTGGTGTCTCTGCTATATTACTTCCATAACAACAGGTCAAACTTTATGAGAAATTTCTGTTGCTGTCTTTTGCAGATGCAAAAGTCTTTACTGCAGGTGGATCATTTAACTCCCCTGAGATAAGACATTCTAATTCCTTCCAGCCTGATCACTCTTCACTTTTATTTCTTAGACCATATTCACCCTTGTTGTAATAATCACTAATTATCTGCTATACAATTGAAACATGACATTTCCTTAAATCCTTTTTCTATTATTAGAATACTGAGACACGCATATCCCCTCTATGGTATCTGATTAGCTAAGATATGTCTTAGCGAAGGAAACTGATTTAACATACGTTTTAATTCAGACTGTGAAATTCCACAATATTCTTTCCCATTCAGTACAAATAATTTTCATCCTTGTCCTCGTTGCTTCCTCTTTTGCCCCACAGTCATTTACTCAGCTATGGGGTTGTGAAGTTTACAGTAGCTGTTAGTCTACAGGAAGAAACTGTTACAATCACACCAAATATATGATATGCAAATACACCATTGTAATTCATCTGTTTCTTTAGGCTAATTTATATTTTAATGAATTTGGTCATTGGGAATTGAAGTACTTTAGCTTCAGAAATAGAGCTTGTTGAAAGCCTTTTGCTGAAATATATAATTCTCAAGCAGGTTTTCAGCCATCTCAAATCATTGTTGAGATCCTTTATTTAGTGAACCAACATTTCAATAAATAAGACAGAGATACGACTTCTGTATAATAGCCCGTAATTTTGTATGCAAGCTACAGGGATACCAGAGCAAGCCATGCACCACTGGAATAGCTAGACAAGCTATTTCTGAGGTACAGTGTACTTATAAACCATGTTTTGAGATGCTTTTTAAAATAACTTTGCCATTATTTTGTTGCAGGCATAGTTCTTTTCAGAATTCAAAACAATTTGAAAGAAACCATCAAGATTTAATAGACAAGTTCTAGTCACAATTGGAGTAACAGTTATGAGTGCCTCACATGTCAGACAGCTGCAGGAATGGACTCATGGGAACACTCACAAGTGAAAGTGGTGGGTGTCCCACCCAGTTGTGACCAGAGGAAGATGAGCTGTATCAAAACTCTCACAGATTTGAAAGAATTGTAAGTTGAGCACAGTCCTTACATTGGAACGTGACACAGTGGTTTTGGGAAAAACCAAGAACTCACTTGACGAAGCGAGTTCAGACACTAATGACATTTCTTAGGGAAGAGATGCGAGCCTTGTCCGTGCCGGGTGTGGCACTCGCTAGCCAGTGCCTTCTGAATTCACATAGAAGCCTAAAGGCATTAATTTTCCCTAAAATAAAGCACCAAATTTGAACTTTGCCTAGGCTGAATCTAGTCTGACATCTGCAAAAACTAGATTTTCCATTGGCAACACTCAGTTGCAGAAAATCCGAGCTTTAAAAAATGTCGCAGAATGGACATTTTGGAGGTCTCGTTCATTAGCTGGAAATTACTGAGCTCGCTGCTCCTGGAAAGCCTACACTGTCATGGTCAAGCCAGAGTCATGCATGGTGGCAGTTGTTGGCTCTTTAAATAGATTACTTCAGTTTGGATGGAAAGAACATGCAGATTCAAGATCATAATCAGGAGGATAGGGAAAGGTATAACGAGATTAAGAGAGATATCACTAACAAATCTCACACATCGAAAACAATGGCAGTAAAATCACAATGACAGAACAATCATTTATGTCATACCTGTTTGAGAGAACATCGATTTAAAAGATGTAATCAGATCTATTTATCGCAAGGACTAAAAAATATGGAAACTGTGAAAGTGAATACAAATACATCCTTTGCTATATTTTAAACCAGTAGCATAGCTTTACCCAATTAGAATGAAATTCATCTTATAAGAAATATCTAATTAGACATGGTAAACTTATTTTATTTTAAAAGAAAGACATTGATGACTCCTAATTATACACATACATGTTGTCTAAGTAAATTACCTATTGTCTAAGCCATTATGCTGAACCTGTCCTTATACAACAGTGTCATCTAGTGGTCAGCGGTCAGACTCGGCTTTAGCTACAAGAGACGTGGTCAAAAAGAGAAGTAATACCACTGCGGTTTTTCGTTTGTTTAATAGATTGCATTATTTCACATAACAAAACATATTTCATGGTTTATTATGCTCTTGTTAACGACAGGACTTTTCAGTGTACTAGCAGAAGAGATGAGCAGACTGTTATTTGTACATGGGGAGAAAAGAAGAGAAGTCTACCAGCAGTCAGACCACGGAAACTAGGGCTGTGCCAGGTGCTTTCTGCCATGTTAGAAACAATGACATGTTAAGCCTTTCTCTGCCTCCAGATTTGTTTCATGTAGTCCTTTTGGTTCAGATTTATAGCTCAGGTTGGGGAACTTTTGCTGTTGATCGTGCGCGTTCAGCAGGGAGCCAATCCGGGCAGGTCCCCACTGCCACACAGCCCCTGGCTGCTCCACAGCCTCACCTTGTCAACAGCAAACGGGGTACAGAAACCCCCGGCCAGCCCCAATTTGATTGAGGCAATTCAGATCAGTTCCTGCATTCAAGTCCGCAGTCCGCCACATCGCGCTCTGCTGCTCAACACCACATGCCTCTATTGTATTCGAGCAAGCTCGCTAATACTTTGCTTCCTATCAGCCAGCTAACTGCACACTGGGTGAGCATACGGCAAGAACGTGCTGCCTCCGATTGCGACACCAGACACCAAACACTCAGTGGAATAAGTAATCACATTTTACAGACCTTCTTGCTGGAAGTATTTGTAATTAATGGGAAACAGAAAAAACCTGAAGCAATAACATGCCCTAAAAGCAATGCATCACCACAGCCCTGAATAACCTGCCATCAGCTGAGCCCTGTATCTACCAGTAAAACTTATTTTATGAAAAAGAACTTCATATTCTAGAACTAGGAGGAATTTCTGGATAACAACATTGTGACTGTACAGTCTTGGTAAGGACACCTACCGCAGGCTTCAGTGAAAGCCGTGTTTTATAAGGTATATATGCCTTTGAGATCCAATACTGATAGAACGGTCAGACATGCAAACCCAGAGAGTATTTCTCAACTCCTCACCGTAACTGGCTACTCCTCTTCCCAGAAAAGCCTTGGGGCCTGATACTAGCAATCTTGACAAATTAGACATCACAAAATTGTCAGATTGACAAGCTGTGATCTTTGAGATAACCAAATAAAATTCAGATTCTACCTCAATTCACAGGAATGCAGGACTATTTACAGAAGTCTGCTAATTCAAATGTATTCCTGGAAGCCCTTATTTCTTAACAAATATCATAACTGATATCATTAAAAGACTGGATTAAATTCAGAAGGTCTTTTTGAGTATGTCCTACAAATATTTCACAATACATTATACACAGATTTTTCAGTGTCCGCTAATTACAACTAGTATTGTCATATATTTAATGATAAATGACATTACAGAAAGAGAGAAAGAAAATCTTGTAGAAATCAGATTCTTTGCTGAGGGGTGGGTTGTGGGTGTTTTTGAGGTCAGAAATAAATAATGACTGGATTTTATGCACCAAACCTGATCTCTAACCAGTATGGGGTTTTCCCTATTCCTTGCTGCTGGGTCCCACTTATCTGTTTTTTTTCTCTCAATCCAGCACTCCTGAGAAGGGCTGCACTAAGTCAGCATTCTTCGACTGGATTGTTCCAGTGATCAATAGAGAAAGGACAATGATTTATTTATAAAGCAGCAATGCAGCACTGCAAGAATTAGTTCTCTTCTGGAAATGTTTCCTATTTTATGCATTTCTTACATAAAAGAATGCACAATAAACTTCAGTGTGAATTGCAGCTCAAACCACATTTTAACTTATCTTTTTTGTTGTTGTTTTTTGGCAGTATTCTGTGTTGCTGTTGGTTGGGTTTGTGAGGGTTTTTATTATTTAAAGCTTGTTGTATATTGATTTAGCAAGGAATAGGTAATAGCCATATCATTTTCTCACAGTGAGATGTATTGGTAGAAAAAACAATTTTATAACTAGAAGCAGAAATGACTGATCTACTGGCTGTTAAGAGCTGTTCTGATTATATTATACATAGATTGTATACTTGATATATATAAATAATACAGGCAAGTTTTGTATTTTAGGTCTACTTTAACTAACATAGGCAGCATTGTCAAAAGCAAGAGCTCCACGTCAGCAGTACAATATACTAGGAAATGGGATATATGTCTCTGAGTTCCTTATTATCTTGATTATTACATTTGGGAGAAATAACATTCAGTATTGTTATGGCAGTTTTAGAAATAAAAATATATCTGAATCTGCAAAAAAAAAAATAAATAAAAAAAAAGCTCCTAACAATCTGGACATATACTTAGTATTTCACAAAAAGTAAATGGGATAGAAAGTATGTTGTACATTATTTCTGCTTCCCCCCTCTTTGGGTTGCATGTTTCTTCATAATTATCATTTTGCTATATAATATCAGAATGAAGCACAAAAGGGATTTTTTTTTCCAACAATTGGAATTGCCATGGCAACACCCCAGATATCAGATAAAGTTTGGTCCTGTACCGATAGTCACATTAGCATTTGTTTTTGTGCTAAGTGCAGTACTGCATGTGAAAAGCACTTGGGTCTCTATTTAAGCATAAGAAGGTGTAATTTGATTATTTCAGAAGTGTGAACTATAAGATTTCAACAGCTCCATAGAAACCTTCATCTTTAAAATCACATATTTTTGAAATTACAGAAATCATCAAAAGAAAATTAGGTACAGCTATTAATATTAAGAGCAGTTGTTTGAATCTCTAGTCTCAGTTATGCTTACTTTAACTGTCCACAGTTCCCTTTCCAGTGGCTCTTAACTTCCCTAAACATGTTAATCTCCACTCTTTGTATTCACATATATACGTAAAGAAACAGATGAAATTATGTAATGCTTTTAAGCTACTAAAGAATCAAAGGAGACTATTTTTTCCCAGACATCTCTATGGTAATAATTTCCTTACATTAATGCAGAGAATCAGTTGAAGGTAAATACAGACGTTTCTTTTCCAACACTCCAAAATCCTATCCAAACTATAAGGAAATTAAAATCCTTTAAATTACAAATATTCTAACTTAGCAAATCTATATATCTGTAGGGCACATGCACACAAACATATTTAGGATATGTTCAGGAGGCTTTTATCCTGTAACGCTCCTGTGTTACACTATACTACTGCAGGCTCATAGAACAACCTACCAGAAGCAAAATACAGAAGGAGAATACACGATCACTTGAGCTGAAACCCAATTCCTCCCCAAGTAGAAAACAAAACCAGAATATACTTTCTATCAAAGCAGCGTACAGTTCAGATTTCAATTACTGATTTTCTCAAATAGTGTAGAGACAAAGGCTTTGCTTTAAAAAAATATAAAATGCTGGAAATATCTACAAGATAATCATAACTGTTCCCAAATAAACTGGCTAACAAACAGAGTGCCAAAGTACTTACTATGAATTTTAACAGTTCTGATGACAAAATAAATAGTACAGAATGCAAGATGATGAAAATACTGTTGCAAAAATAAGAGATTTCAGAAAGATTTGATTATGTGTTGTTGGGCAAATGTCATAAGCCACACAAACAAAGCAATACAAATACATGGTCCTGGTATACTCAAGCAGGTATCACAGACTCTGTAATAAATACATTGAAGAATATAATATGCAACATTTCCAGCTGGAGAGGGAGTAACTCAAACACAAGACCTGTGTCTCCTTTCTCTTTAAGGAACAGATGGCGAAACAGCATTGGCTATGAAAGGATCTTCCAGAAGCCTGACATTAAACAAGGCATTCATGGCTGTCACTGGAAAGATCCTAAATTCTAACATTTTATGAGTATACAGGGTCTGCTTGAAATATATGCTAGTATTTGAAGTGCTACTGTTTTCCTGGTCACATTACAGACTTCATGGGTCCAGGCTGACAAGCTTAGCTCCTCAAATGAAAAGAAGTCACAAGCTGTAAACTGTATTTAACATCAAAATAAGCTAATGACCAAAACCAAAAGCAGAAAAATATGCAAAGAAAAAAGCCCAGGGCCAGATACCATCAGCCGTTGTGGTGCTCAGTTTCGAAGCACCCAGCAGTACTTGGAGTACTTGATGTGCATTGCTCTTTACTGAGAATCTGAATGCCTTCACACGCTGGTGTCCTACCTGAGACGCACAGGAGTGTGTCTAAGTCTAAGTTAGAGTTAGGCAAGGAGCCCTTACCACTTTTGAGATCAACAGCCTCAACAGTTGCAAAGCCCTTGATAAGATAAATCCTGCATGCCCCAGACGAGGCTCTGAGAAGCCAGCGACGTGTGCTGCACTAGAACCAACTTAAATGGGATTATTTTTTAGTATTTACTGGTGGATACTGGGAAAGAAAAGGTAACTTCTTGCTACAATTCTTCAACTTTGGCTATTTTTTTTCTTTATCCCATTGATTTCTATTGTGCAAAAGAGGTTGCAAGCTTGATAATGTTTTAATGCACAAATTCTTAATTTAGACACCTTTCTTACAGAAAAGGTAAAGCATTTCTGTTAAGGCACAACATCTTCCACTCTCCCAAGCAAGGTGTTTGCTTTGTATGGGAAATAACTGGGATCTCCTTGAAGACACAGGCATACTTTGAATCTGCTTTTCCAAATCTCACACTGTTAGCTATGAATTATTATTCCCTGTGATGTGAGGCAATAAATGAGTTGAGCTATGAAAACTCAGTACTTTGGAGATTGCAAACCACAACAGAAGATCAGGAGGAAGCTGGGAAAAAAAGACAGACAGCCGAGAGACTACACCACTGAGTGTCTGGGG